>JAAAKG020141144.1:0-11936 GCA_010014905.2 Druon quercuslanigerum | reverse complement strand
CTACCGAGTGAGTCACGCCTACCCCGAAAGGGAAACGGCTTAATGGTGTAATAATAATAATAATAATAATTTGAAAATATAGGAAAATTGTGTGTTTTTCGATTTGATTCTGGCTTCAGCATTTGATAATGAAATAAATTAATATGCACGACGACCTGACATTTTATAAAAAATATTACGTAAGAAAGTAATAATTATTTACTGTTACTTGGAATAAACGTTAAAATATCGATATTGAACCATAAAAACACATTCGCAAGTCAATGATTAATAATTTGGTATTTTGAATAATGATTTTAGAGTTTTAACATTAAATGGCAACGTCGGCTGGCCGGAAATTCTGGACTTTAACCTTTCAAACTCAAAATAAGTGATAGTTGTGAATCTCAAATATTTAAAAAAATTTGCTGTCATTATTTAGCAATTTTTCATTGTAGATCTTTAGTTTGAGATAGGTAAATGACAGGTTATTTACTCTGCTTTTTTCTTTAAAAATTCTTAACGAAGTCTTCTAAAATTTTAAAACTTTACCAAATTGTGATCTGATACAAGTAATTTAGTAAGATATTTTTTACAAAAAATGAATTCACCTAATAATTCATATTCAAAATCTAGCATTTGGAATTAAAGCACTAAAAGTTTAAAGCTTTCTAAAAACTTGCCATCGAAGTAATAATATTAAAAAGCATTACATTTGAAGACCGCAGAATGAGAACTAGAAAAGAACCACAAATGATCTCTACCCAGCTGCCATTCGCTTTCATAATTTTAAAATTCACTTTTTCAAATTAAACGAAATATGATTTTTACATATTCTGGATGGGTGCCTACCCTACCTAGAAAACCTGGAATTGACAGAGATTTTTTTTGTGAGCGTGTTTAATTTTTTTTATTGCAAAATAAAATTCAGTAAAAATTATTTGTCATTTGTAAAATACGCTTCATATTACTGTAATTAACTATGTACATTGTTAAAAATTTATTTTTCTTTTTTTTTGAAATTAATTTTTTCATCTGAAAATTTAATTAATTATATTTTTAGTGAAAATCGAACTTATTTTACTTGAAAATCATGTATCTCGTTGAAACTGCATGTATATCGTTGGAAATTTTCTGTTTTTTTTTTGCAATTTATCCCTCTTGAGAGAAAAATCTGTTATAGTTAAAAATTCAACTCATGTTGAAAAGTCTTATTTTATGGTTGAATTAACTTATTTTTGATTAAAAATGCTGAGCTATTTTGTTGAAAATTCGTTTTTTCGTTTGGCTGTAGATTAATTTTTTTACTGAAAATGTAACTATTACAGTTGAAAATTCAACTATTTTGTTGAAAATTCGTTTTTTTTTTGTTGAACAGTAATTTTTTAAACTAAAAATTTAACTATACAATTTTTGTTGACAATTTATCTTTTTTAGTTGCAAAATCATCTTTTTGGTTCAAAATCCAACAATTGGTTGACAAATGCCTCTTTTTTTAGTTCCAAGATTAACTACTTCGTTGAAAAGTAATGTCTTTTGTTTATACATTGTCTTTTCTGTTAAAAATTATTCTTATTTGAAAATTCATATTTTTTTGTTGAAAATTCAAGTATTTCAGTTAAATATTCATTATTTTATTTGAAAACTTATATTTTTTGTTACATCGCTTTGTTAAAAAAGTAGCTATGCCTTTAAAAATTGTTTTTCTTTCTGTTAAATTTTTTTTTAAATTGAAAATGTAGCTATTCCAATTGAATATTCTATTATTTATTTGAAAATTAATCTCTTTGGTCAAACATTTTTTGAGCTGAAAATTCGACTTCAACTCTTAATTAAAAATGTATCTCTATTCGTTCAAAATTCGTATTTTTGGTAGAAATTAATCTTCTTGTTTAAAAATTCATCACATGGATTGAAAATTGATTTTTTTTTATTTCAAAATTCAACTATTTAGTTGCCAATTTATATTTTTTAGTTAAAAATTCAACTATTTCATTGAAAATGCAAATATTTGGTTTAAAAACCCGTGTTTTTCGTAGGCATTTAATCCTCTCATTTGAAAGTTTATCTTTATAGTTGAAATTCAAGTATTCCAGTAACATATTCATCATTTTATTTTAAAATTTATATTTTTGGTTTAAAATTGATCGCTTTTAGTCGAAATTTATCTATTTAGTATCCAGATTAATTTTATCTATATATTCACTGCATTTTAAGTTTAAGAAGAAAAAATAGAAAATTGGTTTGAATTATTATTACAATTCAAGTACAGTAGAGACAAATTCAAGAAATTAATATTATTATGTTTTTACTTTTATTAAATTATTCAATTAATTTACGGTGCTAATATATTTAAAAATATTTTCCATTACAATTAGTCAAAGCTTTCAAAATCAACATATTAATTGAATCCTTAAAAACTGAAAAAAAAACATTATTCATAATAAAATCGCCAAAAACTGTATCCATATATCACAAGTTGTTTTAGAAAATGTGAAATATTTAAATGGCTCCATACTATGAAAAGTATATATAGAAATAACTTAAAATACTTGGAAAAAACCTGGAATAGTCAGTGCATTTTTTCCAAATATTTGCGTAGACGCCCTATGACTTAGATAGAATTTCGAAAAATTGGTGAAAATTTTCGTATGGAAGCCTTGTAATATTCTCATTAAAAAATGAATCAAAAACTTACCCCACTTGATGTTGTTTGTCCAAAGAGAGAAGCCAGAGAATTTGCTCCACCAGTTCCGAGAATATGATTAGTGTGATGATTATTCAATAGAGTAGTGTTCACAGGCGATTGTATTCTCAAAAAGCTCGAGCCGTTTGATTCGTTTTGGGTGATTGATTGTGGAAGATCCTGAACAACATTCGGTGCGGGAAGAATAGGATCGAGTTGTGAGATCATTTTGTTTTTTTTCTTTGACCTATTTGACACGGATAAGTTTCCGATGTCGTTCGCAGTGATCGTCATAGGCGTTGTTGTCATATGGTGATGAGAGGGCGGTCCTGGCTGAGGCGTCGTGGACCTCTGCTGCTTCTCAATATGTTCCAGCGTATGAGCGGCAGGGTGAGACATTAACCGCGCCAGAAGAGGTTTGCTTTCATGCACAGGAGTTGGTTGGTCCCCCGCTTTAAAATGCATGGGATTTACCTGTAATCAAAAATCAACAATCAGCAAACAATAATATTTATCATATCATAAAACAATAAAAAACAATAATATCCTTAATAACGCTAGTCGTAGGGTAATAAAGAAACTGGTTATTATTATCCTACTGCAGGCCTCGGACTCACTTGAGAAATTTAGAATAGGAGGCCTGACAGCCCCTACAGGATAAAATGAAGGGTCCGCGGTCTAAACCTGTTAACTGTCATTTTCTTCGAAACTGATTTTTTTTGTATTGTTTGCAACATTTTTTATGCAGTTACTACCTCGCAAACGAAACGGTCAAATTTCTTTTAGTTTTTTTAATGGATTTTAGAAAATTGTGTTTTGGTATCTAGAGCATAGGTCCGCAGTCTCAACAGGCCAGACATATGTTAGTGTGTGTGTGTGTGTGCAGTTAATTGTATGTGCGTGTCGAAAATTTTTTGTGGCTACTTTCTCGTAATCTTTGATGCTGTCGTCTACAGATCGCTGTAAACATTTTGACATGCAAAACTTAGCCGCAGCTTGAAAAGCTACGCAGAAACATGCGAGCCCGGGAATACAATAGATAAGCAGCGGTAGAACACTGCAGTTAACATGTTTAGACAGCTGGCTCCCTTTTAGACAACATATGAATAGCTTTCAATTGTCATATAACGTTCAATTCTAATTCAAATGTCATAAAACTAACGTGTATTATTTTTCTCTTGTAAATAAGAAAAACACGTTTTACAGTTTAAAAAATTTTTAAGTTGCAAAAATAACAAAGAGTTTCCGTTGTGGTGTAAAATTTATGAAATGCCAGTTAACAGGTTTAGACCGCGGATTCAAGCTAAATTCGACAGAATTCAAATGAATTGGAAAAAAAATTAATAAAAAAACCCACCATTTCCGTAAACTTGAAATGAATTTAGAGAAATTTAGAGTAAACGAGAAGAATTAGATAAAATTTAGATTTTAATCAATTTAGAAGGATTCAAGTGAATTAATTTTTTTAAAGAATTTCAAAGAATTAAAAGAAGTTAGGGTGGATTAAAAAAATCAAATATCTTCAAATCATAGAAACCCTACAAAATACCTTACTTCTCTTGAATACATTTTTTAAAATCCGCTAAAACACTTAAGTCACTCTGAAAGCTTCTGGAATTATTAAAAAAATAATTTATAAAGCAATCTGTATTCTAACTTTTCAAAAAAGTCTCCACTAACAGATGTACAGACTTTTTATTTTAGTTTTAAAAGAATGCCCGCTTCAACGTTTCTACAATCTTATTCCAGAAACGTTTGGAGTCGCACAGGTATTATTAATCCCCGTGAAATTTTATGAAATCTGACAATATTTCTCGAAATTCTGGAAAATTTATTAAAATTCCTTGAGAGCTTTAACAACCCTTAAAGTGATTGAAATTCTCGGAAATCTTACAAAATTCTGTGCAATCTTTTAAAATATATTAAAACTTGATTTGTCCTCAAATATTTCAAACGCATTGAAAGCCCTTCAAATTAATGAAATTTAAAAAAACTGAGAATCTTTTTATATTCCCTGAAATATTTGAAATTAAAAGCTCTTGAAATACCTTAGAAGTTTTAAAAATACCCTGAAATATTTCAAAAGAATTCAAGAAAATTCAGAAATAGGTATAGACCTGCATTAAATAGTGATTAACCCATGAGTTAATTTATTGAAAGAAAAGTGCCATTATTAAACGTTACATTATGGTCTGCACATAGGGTACAACAGAGAGAGCAAATATTGAAAATAGGGTACTTTAAGGACCTAAACTGAATATAGAGTACAATAATTGATATCCGGCAGGTCCTACACTCGTAGTCCCAGAATCTTTCAGTGATAAAATATGTTGTTTTTTTAAAGAGAAAAATAGGCAATCAACAAAAATGAACAATTTAAATATTCAGTTAGAAAAGTTAGTTAGAATAGTTGAATTTTAAGCCAAAAAGATACATTTTTAACTAAAATGATGAATATTTAACTGAAATACTTGAATTTTCAAATATGATAAATCTTCAACTGGAATAGTTAAATTTTAAATTGAAAAAAAAAACAGTTTTCAACGAAAAATATGGAATATTAAACTAAGATGATGAATGTTTAAATGACATAAATGAACTTAAGAATACAAAGATTCATTTTAAACCAAGAAGATCAATTGCTGCTAAAGAAGACGTATTTTCAAATGACAAAGATCATTTTTCAACGAGAAATTCAACAATGTTGTTGTTATTCAACAACATCTAACGAAGAAGTATGAACATAGGTTTAAAGGCAAATTGGCAAAATAGTTGAATTAGCGAGTAATTTGAGAAAATAGTAGCATTAACGTCCGAGGACTGCTATTTGTGAATTTATTTACCATATTTCAGTAGAGACTAACCTTTGCTTTTGCAAAGAAGTCCATTACACTCTGTGAAGTAACATCAGGTCCTAAAGGCGCTGAAAGAGGTCCAGGAATGTCATTATTGGCGCTGCTCATTGGAGATCTAGAACCTACTCCACTTTCTCCATTTCCTCCCCGATTTATATTAAAGTCTTCTTGCGCCTTGCTTAGCATGCTGAATATATCTACATTATTTGCATTGCGCTGCGCAGCTTTTACTTTCGGCAGAGCTTTGCCCTTATTTTCGGAATCTTTTACGAGTTTATTCAACATCGCTGCTATGCGCACACATTCCTCTTTCTCATAAAACCAGATGCCGTGAATATCACATTTTGAGTTTCTGTACAGCAGGAAAGGCTCGTGTAATTGTAAATCTAGACCTCGTGTTACTGGCTCCACTTGGTTTTTCGTGTTTAATCTGCAATAAAAGTAAGTCGCGGGTGCATTAGTTTTTAAAAGGAACCAGTTGCCGATACCGTTAAATGGCGAAAATTAATAACTAGTTATTGGCATCGTTATCCTTTAAATATATAACCATTGTAGTTTAAAAATATATATGGGTGATTGTTAAACATATGACGACTTTAGACAAAACTAGATTTTTGAAAAAAAAAAAAAACATTTCCAAACCGTCTAAAATATTTTCAAAATATTTGCAGAAGATAAATATATGTAAAAATAATTTATTTCATAGTATAATAAATTAATATTGAGTATTACAAGATGTTAACAAAAATATATTACGCAAAAATAGTTATGATTATTTCAGGGATCACAGATAAGGTAGCCGGTTTAATCACATAAAAAAAATTCCGGCCATTTCCCGGTACGCAAACATTTTTCGCTGTCAATGAAGATAAAAAATTCGAAAACTAAAGCTAAACATTTTTCAATTTGAAATAATAAAAACTATGTTGAAAATCATTTTAACCCAGAAATATTAAAAATTGAATAACATTTTCGTTATAAACTGAACACTTCTTAAATTAAAAGTTAAATTATTTTCATTTTTAATAGTTTAAAATCCTTAAAAAGCTTCAAAATTTGTTAAAAAATTTCGAAACAATTTTTAAAATGATTCGAATTCTTCCTAAAAATTTTTTTGAACCGGCAAAATTAAATATATTTCCTTATATCTTCCACATTTATTTCTGACAATCTTGGAAATCTTTTTAAATCTCTTTAAATATTTTCTATATATTTTAAGAAACTGTTTTTTATTGTTTTAAAGACTTTCATAACTCTGAAAAAGCTTCATAATTTTTTCTTCGAAATCTGCAAAGTTCTATATTTTGTTTTAAATTAATCTTTTCAGACCTTCTAAATAACTTTTCAATTAATACGCTTTTTTCTAGGCCTTATAGGTGTTCAAAAGCTATTATAAATCAAAATTCAACAATTTTACTTGTAAATTAAATTTTTTAAATAGAAAAATAAAAATCGAAAATTCAAAGTTTAATTTTTTGTTTAGTTTTGAATATTTGACATAAATTTACTGTCATTTCCCGGTCTCATAAAATTCCCGGTTTTCGTGGTCCAACGGCCAAACTGTACAGTGCAAAATGAGCTCAAAAAGGGGACATATGAATTAATGTTTTGAATGTAAATGTGAAACTACACTTTTCAATGTCCTTAAAGTCTGAAACTAAAATAAAAAATAGTTCAAATTTAAGAAGCTACAATAATTTACATTTCAAAAATATTTCATTTTTATAGGTTCAACGTTAAAATATTGAATCTTTAAAGATATATTTAAGTGGCTGGATTTTAAATGTTGAAGCATTGTACATTTTAACTTAAAAGTATTTACTTTTAAATATTTCTTTAAAAAAAATATACTTCTTTACAGTTATAATTTTATATGCTAAACAATGATTAAACTACAAGTATTTTTAAGAGTTTTTTTTTAATGGAATGTAGTTTTCAGCGCTTAAAACTTGTACGTATATAGTTATATTTTTCTTGCGATATATCGCTGTTTAATTTGTACTTTATTTATTTAAAAATAATTTACATAAGTACTTCAATATTAGACAGTTGCAGCTTTTTTCATAGACGCAACTAGAGCTATATGTCTTGTTGTAAATTACAGTTCTAACACCAAATTTACTTTTTTTTACAAAAATTAATTAGGCACTGACTTGTTTCACGGAATTTTCTGTGGTTAGCCATGAACGAGCTGGAAAAGTGGTTAGTCTTACGGAAAATTCCGTAACAGGCAGATCATTCGAATAAATTAAAAACGATGGCATATTCTAGTTTAGAATAGAATACTTTTCTAGATGTAAAATGAACAATACTTCTTTTAGTTCTTAAGTAAATTAAATAATTTCAGAGAAAAAAATATATTTAAAGAAAAAGGGAAAAATGCAGTAGAATAGGGTTTACTGTCATTTGGAATCAACGTCGACTCAAAATCTGCGAAATTATATGAAATCTGTGCTATATTAATATATATGCTATATATTTAAAATATGAATGAGCAACCCCTCGATATTAAAAAATGTACTACAACTTATTATTCTTCTTTATTTAATAAAATTAAGTTTTATCCTTCTATCAAATTAGATCATTTAAGACCCGTGTTTTTCAACAACCATGAGTGGGAGATTTTCGAGACATTTCGTTACACCACTTTTTTTAGATAGCATTTCTAAACGAAGTCGTCTAAAATTAGATACCTAGACTAAATATGCTTTGATAGAACTTTACTGGAGTATATTAGAAAAAAAATTTATAATTTAAAGGAAAAGTGAAAAATCACTGAGACTTGGTCAACTTTTTGGCAATAATCCAAATATATATATACAATAAATATATACTGCGGTAAAACATTGATTGTCGTAAAAAAAAACTTATGAACTACACGTCCAAAGTAACGATTTTTACAGTTACTGTACTGAAAAAAATTGTAACTCATTACCACTTTCTTTTCTATTCACAAAAAAAAGTTCGTTACAACCATCGTTACCAAAACAGTAACTAGTTACTTCTTATCACTGAAAAAACAGTAAATATTATGAAAAACATTTTGAGTTAAAAACTCTTAGAAAGGGCTGAATCCATGAAATACGAAAATGTCAAACGCAAATAAAAATAAATAAAACAAAGCCTGAATTTAACATCGAGACTGAAAAATGGATCAAAACTAAAAACATAATTTTCATAGTTATTTAAGGAGACAACAAACAGAAAATTGTTTAATATGACCTAAAGGCAGTTTTTGCGACTTAGGGTATGAGACAAAAATGGAGGTTAGTAGAAAAGAGAAACATACCTATTCATGATCAGGAAACTGTTATAGGGTTCTCCACTTCTCGAATAAACAAACAGAGCACCCTCGACCTCGGTCTTTTCCCATTCGCTGGTCTCAGCATTAAAAGTATACAGTGCAACATGAGTCGCAGTCTCCAGAATATCCTTGACGTACGGGTCAACTCTTTTTAGAGCCGCTACGTTCATTCTCAACTCCGACACATTCGTCATTTTGAAAATTATATGTTATTTAAAGTATCTCAAGTCCACTTGACTTTGGTCTCGTTAATAAATATACTCAATCTTTTTCCTGTGGTCTAGCTGTGTCGCAAATTTGTATAATTTCAAAAACGTAAGCAGCTGCTTCGTGCACTGACGCCATACTAAATTTTTCAACGTTAATTTTGCGATTTTGCGTGTCGATGAATCGAAGTTCAGGTAATCACCGTTAGGCAGCATCACTGTTCTACAGGGTTGACAACGTTTGAAATTTAATATGTGCACAAAAAATTAATTTGGAATGTATCTTATTTTTTTAGGATTTACGAGAATTTTAAGATTTTTTATCTAAAAATAGGGATGTGACGAAAGTTTCAGAAACTTTAGGAAGTTTTATAATATATTAAATGCTTTCAATTCCTGAAATTCCCAATATTTCAAGGAAAATATAACTTTTACAACAAAATAGTGCAATTTTTAACCAAATCTTTGAATTTTGAAAACAAAAGGTCAAGTTTTAACCAAGAAGTTTCTATCAAATCGATGAATTTTTAACGAAATAGTTGAATTTTTCATAAAATATATTTTTTTTTTCAACCAAAGAGATGAATTTCAATTAAAACCAACATCCTCGACAGCAACAAAAAATAATTTTTAACCAAATTAGTTAATCTTTTAGCTAAGTAGTTGATATTTCAACCAAAACAGACAAACTCAAGGCTAAAATTGAATCACTAATTCATATTAGTAAAAAATGTTACTGATTCAAGTTTATAGAAAACGAAACATTTTATTTTTAACAAAAAAAAAGTAGATATATCTAAACAAAAATATGAATTTTTAACAAAAACTTCGTTTTGAATTCAATAAAATACACCAGAAACTTGTAAGACCGGTCTTTCTTACTTCGGGCTCGGCGTGCACGCATTCCGTGGGCCGATCCCTTTTCAGCGCCGTACTGCTTTTCGGTACTGCATCAAATCGCCTTTCCCTTCGGTGCTTCCCCCCCCCCAATAAATAGGTACGGAGACGCCTCGTACATCTGGTTTATACCTGCGCTGACTGTTTGTAAGTTCGTATAGAGCCCGGAGCTGTACGGTTTTACAAGTTTCTGGTGTAGTTGAATTTTTAAACAAATAGATGAATTTTTTATAAAAAAAGACAAATTTTCAACGGAAGATACATTTTTAAGTTATATGATGATTATTTAACTGGAATAGTTTCAAATATTATTACGTTAAAGAAATATATTTTGATCTGAACAATGAATTTTCAAGATATCGGTTGAATGTTCAACAACAAAAAAAGAATTTTTAACAAAGTAGTTAAACTTTTAACCAAGAAATTGAATTTAAAAAAGTGTTATTCGAAAAAAATGTAATACTAATTCAAACTAAGAAAGAAGATTAAACAATGAATACATTAATAGTTGTTATTAAGTCTAAAAAGTGTATTAAAAAATAAAAACCCTTGAATTCATCCAGTAACGTCGAATTTTCAATAAAATAGTTCAATCCGCAACCAAGATAGATTAATTTTCAACCAAGCAGTTGCATTTTTAACAAAAAAAGATCAAAATTCTACCAAAAAAGATCAATTAAAAAAACTATAATTCTTGAATTTAAAAAAAAGAGTTAACTTTCAACCAAATAGTTGTTTTTCCCACTAAAGTAATTAAATTTTCTATCCAAAAACAATCTTTGAATAAAGCAGTTAGGTTATTAAACAAAAATGATGACTATTTAACAAATTTGTTGAAACTTTAAGATAATAATTACAATTTTAACCAAAAAATTTAATTTCCCACCAAAGCAGCTAAATTTTCTACTAAAAAAGACAAATTTTCAACAAACAAATTACATTTTCAACCAAAGAGATTAATAATATTAACGAATAATGTAATATTTGATATTTAATTAAAAAATATGTTTTACAAATTAAGAACAGTTTAATTTATCCAATAAAGTAGATTTTTTAGTGAAATGCGAAAATACGTAACCAAAAACAGAGTAATTTTCAAACAAACAGTTAAATTATTAACCAAAAAAGCAGAATTGTTTATCAAAATAAAGGTATTTTCAAAGAAAAAAGATTTTTTGTTGAAGAGAGTAAAAAAATCTACTAAATCGTTTAACGTTCAAGTTAAAACGACGAACTTCCTACAAAGCAGTTCAATTTTCAACAAAAAAAGTTATTTTTCAACCAAATAGATTAGTTTTTATACTAAAATATATAATTTGCCATCAAAAAAATGATTTTTGAACCAAAAAGTTTAGTTATCATCTAAAAAGAATGTTTTTTAAACAAATTTGTTTACTTTTTAAGAAAATATTTACGATTTTAACCAAATAATTCAATTTTCAAAAAAGATGAATTTTGAATAAAAAATGTAATAATAATCTTTTCAATGAAAAAGAATGAACTTTAAACAAAAAATAGTTGGATTTTCTTATTGGATTATATTAATTCATTCAGTTCGGATTTAAGTGGAAAATAAGAAAAGGTTGACAAGAGAGAGATCATATTTATCATATTTATATTATATTATTGTTGATGTTAACATTAATTTCATATTATTTATTTAAAAGTTTTACTTGAGTGAACCCGGTTATACATAATAGCCACGGACTAAGTCAAGTGACTAATTAAATCACGATGTTATTAGTTTAATGACATTTTAAAATATAAAAATAATAATAGGAATTGTGTTCCTCTTTTTCACTGCATTGGGTACAGCGTTTTCGAAAATGGAGCGTTATGTTGGCAACCCTGGTTGTGCCATTCCCTTAAAAATAAACAAAAAATAAAATGAACCAGAAACGATTAATTTAATTGTGAATAAAGAATGTCTAAATGTGATGGAGTGGCTCGCTCACGAACTAAAAGATACACCAGCGACCTCTAAAAGGCGCGGCAACAAGTTTTTGATT
>JAAAKG020141143.1:0-11936 GCA_010014905.2 Druon quercuslanigerum | reverse complement strand
GGGTTGGGGGGGTGTGCAGAAACTGATAGTTTGGTCTAATTGCTAAAAGAAGTGATATTTTTTGTTTAAGAAATTATTAAATAAATTTTACAATCATTCACTACAGACTTTTTTTTGAAGATGAAAACTCTAGCTTTTTATCTCCTTACATTATACCACTTATTATAATCAAGTTCTGTCTCAAATGGTAAGAAAATAAAAAAATAAAAAAATGTTCTCCATCTTTCCTAATAACAGTCAAAAAAGAATAATTAATAATGATTTAATAAAAAATTTAACAATGTCTTGACCAAAAAATTAATAATTGTGTTATTAATCCACAAAAATAGAATCTTTTCCTAATTTTCCAGGAAAACAAAAATCTAAGCCAATATCAATGATCTAAACAATTTAAAAATATCTTAAGGATAAATTATAATTTTTAAGTTTAATTTCTGTGTCAATTATTCCAAAAATAGTAATTCTTTATAAAAAAAAGGAGAGAGCATCGTGTTTTTGTTGCTCGGGTATTTCCTATTTATTTAAAAACAATTTTTTATAATATTTATTTTATTTTTTTAACTTGATCGGGTTCTCTTTTCATTGTTCTTTTCTTTTTTGTATTTTGTTACCTTGTTTCAAATTACAATAAGAACATTTTTTGGTGGTTGGCTAAGTTTTAAATTTGTTTACACATTTTTTTAATAATTTAAGATTTAATAAAAATATTAGAAAACTTGGGACAGTTCGAATATAAAAAATACAAAAGCAGCCGCCTTTTGCATGATTTAAAAAAAAATCTATTTTGAATTTGCGGGGCTTTTTCCGGATACCCAGGCATATTTTAATTTTGGCGAATTTCAAAAATCAAAATTTCTTCTTTCGGAAATAAATTAAATTAAATTATTTAATTTCGAAAATGTTATAAGCTCGAGATCTCCTGTTTGCTGCGATTTATTTAGGAGCGCTTTATTTTTTTTTAGTTTTCATTTAATAATGCTGGAAAAAGAAATTTTAATTTCAAAATTCCGTAAGTTTTCCCTCATTTTCCATAACTAATTTTTTATTTTCTCTGACCACCGGTATTCAAAGAACAGTCTTTTAATCTGGTACCATGTTAAACATAGAATATTTTATGAATGGAATAAAACAATTAAAAAAAAAATTAAAAAATTAAAGATCATTTATTGCAACCAAAAAAGATTAATTTTACCGAAAAAGATGAATTTTTAATCCAAAAGAAAAATTGTTCACTTAACAGTTGAATTTTCAAACAAAAAATATTACTTTGAAACAAAATTGATTGCAACCGAAAAAGATTAATTATTCCAAAAATTATTATTTTTTAATCCAAACGGAAAATGTTTCACTTAAGAGTTGAATTTCTAAACAAAAAAGATTACTTTGAAACAAAATTTATTACAAGCAAAAAAGATTAATTATACCGAAAAAGATTATTTTTTAAACCAAAAGAAAAATTTTTCACTTAACAATTGAATTTTGAAACAAAATTTATTGCAACCAAAAAAGAATAATTATGCCGAAAAAGATTATTTTTTGAACCAAAAGAAAAATTTTTCACTTAACAGTTGAATGTTTAAACAAAAAAAATTACTTTGGAACAAAATAGTTACATTTTCCAAAAAATAACAGATCTCTCAAGAAAATAGTTTAATTTTCAATCTATTAATAATATATTTTGCAACCATATATAGTTGATGTTTAAACAAAAAAATGTGTTATTAACACAATTATTGAATTTTCAACAAAATAGTTGAATTGATAAAGAAAAAGCGAAATTTTTAACCAAAAAAACAACATTTGAACTGGGAAAATTAATTTTTTATCAAAAAGACGATATTTGCAGAAAGTACGTGAATTTTTAAACAAAATAGGCTTTTTTAAACTGAAAATAAAAAATTTAAATTTTCATTTCAAAAAATTTATTCTCGACCTAAAAAGAGGAAATTTTAATCTCAGACAATGATATTTTTTTCAAAAAAGAGATTATTTTTAATTAAAAGAAATCAATTTTTAATTAAAAATGGAAACTTTCCAATTTCAGTTAGGAAAATTAATTTTAAACCGAAATAAAAGAATATTCAATTATATAAATGATATTGCAACATCACAAATAATACAAAGCGCAAGGATAAAAATATTTTTAACTGACTTGAATTTTTTTTTAAAGTTTGAAAAATCATTTCAAATGTAAAAAAGACTGCCTTAAAATTTTTTAAATCTTACTGAGGATTTTAAGAAATTTGTTTGTTTACTTGAAACCCTTAAAAATTCTTTGAAATCTTATAACGTTTTAGTTTGAAATCTGCAAACAAAAATCTGCATTTCTTAGAATCTTTTAGACATTAAAATACTTTTTTTTGAAAATTTTCTAGTTTTTTCCAAGTTTGAGGAAATCTTTTTTAATTATCTTTTAGAGATAATTTTTAAAAACAAAAAATCATACCAAATTTTTCCATTAATCTTGAGAAAATTTATTTTTAACTTTCAAAATTCTTAAACCTAATATTGAAAAATCATTTAATTTGTTCATTAAATGACTTCTAAATGTTACAATATTTATAAAATGGTCTTAAAATATATGCATATACTTTCCCAAAATTAATTTTTCAAAATAAAAAATTATTCCAAGGAACCTAAAGAATTTTTTTCAGTTTCTTGAAATAAAATTCCTAGAATATCTTATAAGGTTTGGTTATTTTTGAATAGTTTCAAAACTTCTAAGTATCTCTTAAATTTATTAAAATTTGTTCTCAAACGAAGTACATATTATGGAAACAATTTTCATTTAAAGCTTTTACTAATATAAAAAATTTGTAAAGATAAAATCAACAATTAAACGACCAAATTTGGACAACCACCACAAAATGTTTCCATTGCTATCTGAAGAAAACCTTTTCTTCTTCTCCTTTCTCCCTAAAAAATAAATTTTTATTTTAAATTTGATTTTAATCTTATTCAAATATCTTGAATTTCTAAGTGTTTCACACTCGTTTTCAAAATTTTAGAAAATAATTAAAAATTGTTTTTCGTCTTTTTCAATTTTCGCAATTTAGAATTCATTAAGAAAAAAATAGTTTGATATTTTTCCATCAATCTTAAGAATATTTTTATCATTGTCTTGACGCCCTGCAAAATGTAATTTACTTAAAATTTCGTTAACTCCTTTTTTATTCATCTCAAAATTATTCAAAATTCTTAAAAAGCTAGGATATTAATAAGATATTCCCATAATTTAATTTTCTTTATCACTTTAAAAATTGATAAATTATTAATAAGTGTTTCCCGTAATTTAACTTTCCTTATCCCTTTAAAAATGCAGTACAATTTAGAAATTATATCCAACTAACAAAAAGCTAAAAACAGAAATATTTTTTAATATTAAACAATTATTTGCAATTTAAATGTTCTCTTCTATCCTTGATGTTTAAAATGGTTTAGCAATAAATTTTGTGATGGTCAGGTTTTCGAGAACGTGTATGATATTTTCAAAGACATTTAGTAGGATGACTTTTTAAGAAATTAAAAATGTAATGCACACGAGTCAACAATACCCCCCCCTCCCCCACAATCATAAACCCTAATAAAAATAACCCCTCCCCTCTTTTTGTATTCTTATGTAATATGTGAACGCTCCCCTAGAAAAAACTTCGACAACCCTACTCCAGACATTCATCATCCCGGAATAAAAATGAAAATTCGGCCGTGTCTTTATACGAGTTTCCTTATTTTAGCTTTCCGCCAAGTCATTCATTATCAATCAGTTTCAAAGCGTGAAACGACAAATTTCGATGGGGAAACTCTCGAACGAAAGGAATCTGCTAGTGCGGTCGTTTAAAACGATTGCACGAGTGGCGATTACTCTTTTGCCTATGGTACTGAAGAAGAATAAGAAGAAGGAGAAGAAGAAGAAGAAGAATGGCGAAAGGGGAAAAAGAAAAAAAAAGAAAAAATAGCGCTCGTAAACCGCTCGCGCAAGAGAATAGCGGCCGCGAAGATCGGCTTGGAGGCAGTAAAGCACAGCTTAAACTTTAAAGAGAATGTGTAGATTGTACTATAATGTACTATGTAGGATGTACGTCGGCGCAACACGGCACTAAATGGCCGGTCAGACACTCACCTTCAGCATAAAGGAGACTGACGACATTAGTGCCACATTAGCGTGAACCACTCGTCGACCAGCTGGTCGGCCCCACTAATACGATTCCACCAAGTAGCAAGATCACTGGTACAATAGCGTGTAACCTGACTTCCGTGCAACTGATCGCTTCCCGCTGATCGTCCCAATAGTCCAGGCAATCTACATTTTTTCAAAAGTTAAAGTTCAGCCTCGATTTCACGTTCAGAATGTGTTTGAATGCTGGTGTTGAACATAACCTCGCGTTATCCACCCGTGATTGTTCCGGTAACATTCAAATATATCTGAAAAATCGTTTTTTAACTCAGGCTCCAATGGATATTAATAGGAAGAATCGGTATTTTACTTTAATATCCACTACTTGAAAATGCAAATATTACTTTAAATCGTCGGAAGTCCGAGGTACGAACTCGAACTCGGCGCACTGGATGATGGTGGGGGGAGAGCGTCATCGCGCGCACTGGAAACTGAAAAACTCGCTTTAAATTCGCCGCCCTGCAATTATTCACGTTGATTCCGAAACTATTCATCCAATTTTAATAATTTTTTTTAATGTGGCATAGCGTGTAAAATATGAACAATGGACATGCTCCTGCATCGATTATGCATTTACTTAATTTTTTGGACGACGCTGTAAATTTTTCATCAACTTATGTTTAACCTTTAAAATATATATTGCGCAGTAAAACATAAACGATTCTTAAAAAAAAGTAACACTCCATTGATTGTCACATTGTGCCGACGAAAGAATTAAAAAAAAAAAACAGAAGAATAATTTGAAATAAAAAATTCTTATTTTCTATTTGTCAGCCTCGATGGCTTTTCTCATAAGTACTGGAAATAATGATAATGATGTAAATTTTATTAAATGTAAGTTGATTATAATAAAATGTTAATAAAAAACTTTTTTCAGAATGAGTAGTTGTCATGATTTGTTTTAACACTTCTATTATATGGTAAATATTATTATTTTAAAGGGAAGTTATTGAGTTTTAGATACACGTATAAAATTGTGCAATAAACAAATGCATTTTTTAATAAACAATAAATAGAAATGACGACTTTTAATCGAGTATTTTGATAGTGCAAGCTTTTTCATGTCTTTATAACATTTATCATCTAACCGTTTTTTTATGTCAAAAACCGATTATTCATAGCCTATGAAAAGTGTTGGATCGAAAAAAATTATGTATATATGTATTATCACAGCGGATAGTTTGCAATAATTTTTTAAAATTATAAACTAATTTTTATTTGACAAAATAAAATAGGAGTTATTTCACGTACTTACAATTTGAATATATTTAGCAAGTATATTAGCACGTTTTAAACTAAAGAAAATTTACAATTACATTATATCTAATAAAAATATAAAATAATTCATTAAGGTAAACAACAAAAATTGAAATTAAATAGATTTTTGAATTTCAAATTTTAAGTGTTCGTAAATTAAAGGGGTCTACTACTATATTCGCGAATAGCTTTAAGTAAATTTTCAGCATTTTTTTGCATTTGATTCCCGATGTAAAAAAGTGGGTTTCTTTAAAAAAATTGACCTTGCAAAAATCTTGGAGGTCACTCTAAAGTCATTTAAAATTAAACAAGGCCTGCATTCCTCTGGGAATAGAAGCTCTTCAAATATTTATGTAACGAGCAAAGATAATAACTTTAAAAAGGTATATTTAGTAGTAACCTTAAACATGACCTTGGCGAAGACCTTCAAAGTCATTTTTTCCATTGGAAACCCTTCTTTTTACATGAGCAATCGATACAGCTGTCAATTTCACTTAAGCCTTCTTCTTAAGCCATAGGTCCAATTTGACTTTGGTATGCAGACGTTGTTTCAGTTAAAATGACCTTTGAGTAACCTTCATTTTTGCAATGCACCTACGAAACAGGTACATATTTTAACGTAAAATTTGCTTCTCTATCGATTGCCGATATAAAAAAGAGGTTTGCATTAAAGAAAACTTGGACCTTGAAAATCCCGAAGGTCATTCAAAGGTCATTTAAATTTAAACTAGATAATAGAAGCTTTTCAAATTTTGTTTGCAAAGAACAAAGTTGCTAACTTTAACAAGGCGTGTCCAGTAGTGACCTAGAGCATGACCTCAATGATGTCCTTCAAGGTAATTACAAAGTCAATTTTTTCCATTGGAAACCTCCTTTTTTATGGCGGAAATCAATAGAGCTGTACATTTTGCATTCGAATATTTACTTAGGTCATAAGTCCAATTTCAACTTGACCCAGAGGTATGCAGACTTTATATAAGTTTAAATGACCTTAGAATGACCTTCAAGGTTACAATATAAATTTGACATGGGTAACTATTTGAACTAAAATGTTCCACTCTATCGATTCCCAATGTAACAAAGAGGGTTTAATTTGATAAAATGTTCACCTTGAAAAAGAAACCTTGAAGGTCATCGTCAAAATCAAAATAAAGGTCACTATTGAATTCTTCGTGGAAACTTCATTCAAGAATGGCCATGAACTCCTTAAAAAATATCTTACCTGAGAAAATATTCAGATGTCCAAGGACTTCTGTGACAACCTGTATCATTTTTCTAAATGTATTAATTTTTCGACAAAATTAATTTTTTTTTTTTAGTTTATCTTAATTTTGTATAATCATTTCAACACTAAAATTTATTCATAATATATCAAAATTACGTTATTCCTAGCATTGCAGGCAATTAAGGAAAATTAAAATCTGAAAAGATCTTCAATTAGAAATATTTTGCAACAATCTTTGTTTACACCATGGTGATTATTGAATTCTGCGTTTGTTTGTAATTAGGTTTTCTTCCTACATTCATACCGCAGTCGACCGGGAGACCCTAAATCTTGGCCAAAAACCAAAATCGAGTGGGATATTTGACTGTACCATCAATTTTGACCTTGAGGTCAATTTTCAAGGTCAAATTAAGGTAAGATCCTTTTCTTAAATGAGAAACCCTATATCTTACAGCGGATTTAAAAAGAACGCGAAATTTCACGTCAAAAAATGACCTGTAGAAAAATGGTTTTTGTGACCTTGGGAAGGTAAAAAATTAAGCTCATATGTCTGAGAAACAATAAGATGCCCTTTTTCTGAATTGTCTTGGTTTTTCGGCGCAAACAAAAGTTCAAGATGCTTCACAAAAGTCGATGAAATGTTAAGGTGTAAATCAACTTGACCATCATGACCTTCAGGAATATTTTCAAGGTCACTTGAAGGTCAAGACGATTTTTCTTAGATTGAACTCTATGTCTTCTACTATTTACAACTAGTCACAGAGAAGTGACATTGTCAAAATTGTCACTTTTGTGACTTTATAGTCACAGTATTTACATCTTATCCGAAATGATTATTACTGTCTGGGAGTGTTTAGAGGGGGGGGGGGTGTTGTGACAACATTCCATAGCCTGAATTCTACAAAAAAATTTATCCGGGCACAGAGTTTTTAATCTAAAGAAAAATTGTCTTGACCTTCAAGTGACCTTGAAAATTGACCGGAAGGTATTTCGGACATTTGGATATTTTGGACGCCCGGTTAGCAGTTGTCAGAATCCCACTAGAATAACTGGACTATCAAGTTCTAATCAAGACCCTTTAAGGCACTGCGTAGATTTTTTATTTCTCATAACTAGAAAAACTATTTTAGTCTAGTTAGGCCCTAATCCTGTATTTTAGCCAGGCTTTAGTTAGTTCCTGATTAAGGTAGAAGAAGCAAACAATGCTCGTCAGGCACTGGTCAGGCCTTAGTCCGCATAACCAAGATTAACTTTCTGAAGATGGCGCTTTCTTAAATTTTATTTATTTATACATACATAATGGGATGTGTGAATATAACAAGAAAAAATTCAATTACTAATTTGTTCACCTATCATAGTAACTATTTAGCTTCAAACAAAGATAAAGTTGGTATTAATATGTGGAATATAAATAAAGCAACTAAATTTGTACTGTGTATGTGAAATCCAGTAAAAATTATAAAAATAATTATTTGTCATAGTAGCTCTGACATAACCTCTAAATTTATTGATCGGAGCTTCGTTTAAATTAGAATATTTTAATTAATTTTGTTTGTTTGTTGAAAACTCGTTTATTATATATATATTTGATGACACGAAAATGACGAAATAGAGCCCGACTAAAACGTCGTTACAGAACTAGTCTGGCGCTCCCTATTTATCCTTATCAGTACCCGATCAGAAGTAGGGAAAACTAGCCGAGGCCCCTGCAAATCCCGATCACAGTTTATACATGGGATATTCGTTTAAATCGGCAGTCATTGCGAAAGCAAAAAAATGTCATGATAGTTTCAAAAAAAGAATTGTGTATACTTAAAAATAGGCCAGACCATAACACTGGAAATGCACTTTCCCTAGGGTCATAAGAGGTTAGAACGTTATTTGCCATTTTGACCAGCGCGGTACCACTTAATGGGAGACGTGTGGCATAAGAGTTGGATGAGATTTCACCGGTGGCCACCAGACGCTGATTACCTTCAGAATCGACTTGCTGCCAAATGCATTGTGAAAATTAGGAAATTGATATTTTTTTGTAGTGCTGGTATGAATTTCATCATTATTCGCAGGAGCAATAAATTTAAATAGTTTGATTATCGAATGAGGAAAAATTAATGACTAAGCAGTGTCCACACTTGAAAATAAATGAGAATAAGAAAAATTTAAATGGCGGGAAATTTAAAAAAGATGTAAGAAAATAAGTTTAAAAATTTAATTTTGTTATTATTATTTAGTGTGCTATTATTATAGATATTATTGATTATTTTTATGATGTGCATTAATATGCACATCATTTTTTTTACTAAAAAATAAACAAAATTGTTTAAATTTTATTGCAAAATGAATAACATTAACCATATTGACATTTTAAACCATTTTTTTAAGTATCTTGCCTTTTTAAAAAATTTCTTCAATCTTATAATTTTCCTAATCTTTACACTATTTTGCATTTATTTTTCCTAACTAGTTGTTTAAACTGTTTAAATTTATTCTTTCAAAGAGAAACGAAGAAAAGCACATTAGAAATGTTAAAAAATATCACCATCGAGCTCATTTTTACCTTAAAAAAAAAGACTTCAATTTTCAACTTAAAAAGATCAATTTTGAATAACAAATGTAATAGTTCATTTTTTCACAAAAAAATTTTTTTTAATTTATATCAATCACCGTTCATTTTAACCAAAATTTCTGAATTTTCGATATCACACCTGAATCCTCAATTAAAATAGATAGGTTTTCAATACAATCAATTGCATTTTTAACAAAAAAAAAGACGGATTTGCTACCAAATACGATTTTTTTAAACACATTAATTTTTCAAAAAAAAGAGTGAAATTGTTAACCAGGAAAATCAATTTTTTATCAAAATGTCAAATCTTTAACAGAACACATGATTTGTTAACTAAAAAAGACAACTTTTCAACTAAATGTAAAAAAAAAATTTATACTTTCGCCTATTTATTCTCGCCTATCAGGTCATTTAGATAATGAATTATTGAGAATAATTATTTTAATCGAATTTAAGAAAATAATGATCAGTAAGTGTTTATTTTTATTAAAAATGATAAAATGATTTATTTTAAAGTATAATATTTACTGAAAATATAAATTATTTTATAATTTACGAGAGGGTGAATTTTTCAAAATTTTTTTAATAGAATAGCCACTTTTTAAAATTTTATATTTTTAATTTTTTAAATTCAAATTCAAAATTATTGAGATTTTAGTTTAGAAGGTTAATTTTAAGTTTTAAAGATTTTAAAATATGTCGAAAAAGAATTTGAAACATTCTAAAACAATTTCTTCAGATTGAAATTTTTTGACTTGTAGAAGTATCAGCAGTTTTGAAAAGACTCGAAAATAATTGAAATCTTTAGAAGATCCCGAATGGTTTAAAATGAGATGTACATTTTTGGAGATTTCGAACATTGTTGCAAACTTTTAAAAAGGAAAAACATTTAGAACATTTATATATCACAAAAAGGTTCCAAAATATGTTTAATTTGAAAATCATAGAAATTTTAAAAAAATGTAGATTTTTTACGATTTTGTAAAAAAATAAGGTTTTTATGAATTTGGAAAGATTTTGCATCAAACCAAATTTTCTGGATGATTATTCGACCATTTTTTTTATTTTGCAGAATTTTTTAAATATTATAGTTTAAGCAATTTTCAAGTTTAAAAAAATGAACGGAAATTATACATTGCAAACAATTTTAATTAAGTCTAATGAATTAATTTAAAAATTTTCTTTTCGCCATAATTATTTTTATGAAATTTAGCTTAAGATTTAGAAGGAAAAGGAAATTTTCATTATACTTATATTCAAATTAAACATTCAATAAAGTTATTTTAATATAAAAAATAAAAGTTGTTAAAAATTATTTACAAAATCGAGCGAAATATTTTAATGTTAATTATGACTATTTTTCGAAAAGACCTCCAGATGAACTTTAATAAATAAATATTTCATAATTTTCATTGTTAATTTAACAATAGTTTTTAGGGTTTAATGTTTTTTCTCTCACTTCAATTCTCCACGCTTCGGGATTCCTAACTCAAAAAAAGGGTTTTTCTGTATTGACCGACTGCGCATGCGCTAATGTCACACGCTAGTTGACCGCAGTTGGCGGGAAATTCAAAATGTGTATTAAAAACAATTATTAATTGCTTATTAAATTTATTTATAATATCATAGAATTTCTCAAATAAGTATAAGTGTAAATGAAATTATCATCAAATTCTCAATTAAAAAGTCTGATATCGAAAAAATCTATGTCGAAAGATGCCCCAATAATGTATTTCTTTATTAAATTTGTTTTAAAATATCATAAGATTATTCCAGAAATTATGAATTTTTCTAAAATCATCATGAAGTTTCTAATTAAAAAAATATTACGTGAAAAAGAAATTTTCTAACGACGAATGCATTATCTATAGTTTTGCTTATCAAACTTGTGTCAAAAAATCATAAAATTGATGAACTAGTTATGCATGTTGCTGAAATTGTTATGAAGTTCTCAACTGAAAGGACTGACATTGAAAAACCGAATTTTTCTGTTGAAAAATGTATGCGTAATGCATTTGCTTATAATATTAACAATAATAATCTCAAGGAGACATTTGTTCATCAATATATTGTTTCAATACCAATTTCTTGCAATATAACTTAAAAACACGTAATATTATAGAAAATCATAAACAAATTCTTTCAACGTATAATTTGTGTATAAAAATTTTGGTTTGTTTATTATATAATATTCTAATATCTTTCAGTTATGTTACTCTATGACACATAAGCGAGTTCAACCACTTTCATGTTATTGACGAGCACCGTGAAAATCAAATAAAAAAATGGTCATTTTTCCGTCATATTTGTTTATTTATGAATAAATTAAAAGTCTATGTCAAAGATCAGAAAATTTTTGTCCAAATCAGTCAATATGTTTGGAGCTGTACGTTATTTTAAATAAAAAATTTTTTTTTTTCATACTTTGCGCGATGTCAGTTCTCAGAAACACTAAATACAAAATCACTAAATTCAGTTTGGACTGGATACCGAGAAAATCTTCATTAAGAAATAACAAAAATAATAATAATAATAATAATCAGAATTAATAATAAACTTTTGCTCTGATTTGTAAAAAAACGCATATACATATAATTTTGAAAATTGAATTCAGATACTCATTCCACAACATCATAATCATTTCCGAAAATCGTATAATTCTAATAAAGATAGGGTAAAAATAAATAAACTTTTATGATACATATAAATAATAA
>JAAAKG020141142.1:0-11936 GCA_010014905.2 Druon quercuslanigerum | reverse complement strand
GATTAGTTAATAATATTAATGTTCCTAAATTACAAGAATATATATTTTGATAATAAATAATTAAAGAATAATAAATTAATACTAATCCATCAAACCCTCAAATAATTATAATTATTCCACTTTGAAGTGATTTCTAAGATTTGTAGGGATTTAAACATTTTTTATTGAACTTGAATGAATAAGTTTAATTTAATTTGTATTCAAGACATTTTAAATTATTTATACCTGCTTTTCGAAATGGATTTTTAAGTTTTCCAACGATTTCCAGGTATTCAACAAGATATAAAAAGATCCAAAAAATGTCAAAAGAATTCAAAGAATTTTGTAGGATTTTAACCGCATCTTAGAGAAGTTTAATGAATTAGTTTAATTTAATGTATATTCATGAGATTTCAAATGATATCCAGTTTACGGAATAAATTAAATTTTATTTCAAGGGATTTTCTACGGATTTTGAAGATTTCAAGTTATTAAAAAAATTGCGGGAATTTCAACGGACGACAAAATTTTCCAGCAGTTACCAAACTTGGTAGGATTTTCGAAAATTGAAGGGATTTAATAGAAGCTAAAACTATTGTGAAGATTTCAAGGGATTTAAACAGATTTCAAAGATTTTAATGGATTTAAAAATATTTTCAAATGTGTTAAGCCATTTAAAGAGATTCCAAAAGGTTTTCATCAATCTCTCGCGCGTTCATGCGTTTGAATTTTTATTTCCAAGCATGAAAAATATAAACAATTTAAAAACCCATTATTAAACCAATTGTTTGATATCATATTTTAAACATGTTTGAAACAATAATTAATAGTTAATAATTTTGAAAGGATTTGATTTGTATAATTTCCAAGTCGAAGCGCTAAGATATAAACAATTTTATTTATAATTAAATAATCACGAACTGGAATGATTTTACATTAAAATTTCGAAAATTGGAGAATATCAAAACGTTAAAAATTGAATATTTTAAGATTTAAATTCTGGAAATTTGATCATTTCAAATTCAAAGGAATTGAAATTATATTATTTATAATTAAAATCGTTCAAAATTAAATATTTAAAAAAATTTGAGTTTGAATACTTCTAAAATCAAAGCGATTAAAATGTGATAATTTTTAATTAAAAACTAAATTGAATTGTTCGAAGACAAAGCTTCTGAAGTTCTAAAATGTTCAATTTTGCTTATATAAAAAATTGCATTATTAAAAAAAAAAAACTTTCAAAATAAATAGTGATTTTAAATGGGAAACATTTTTACTTTTATAGAATAAAAACAAAGAATTAAATTATTTTCAAAAAACATTTTAAAAAATTTTAATGAGAAATATTAAAAATGAAAAATTTCTCGAACTTTATTTAAAACTAGAAAAAGTTTTAGTCATCAAAAATTGTGATTTTGAAAACTTTTTTATACCTGGAACTAACGTGCCATTTTGTATTAAGTTCCATATTACATTCCCGGTCATAATACAGATTCTTCCACTTTCACTATCGGTCATTTCCTGGTTTAAAAGTTTATTGGTTCACGAAATTCCCGTTTTTTTTTATATTACTGGAGAAATCTACAGTGTTAAATATTATTTTGCAATATAAAAAAAAATTGATCTCGAGGTTACAAGATAACTTCAGTGTCATTATCGATGTTGCCCCCCCCCCCCCGTTATTCCGTGATATTGCGCTAGATTAATATTTATTTTCTACAGAATTGATTTTGCTGATAATTGATAATAAATTGTGTAGTTCAAAGATTCAGATTCAATTCCAAAAATATAAAAATTTGCAATGCTCTGAATTAAAAACTCAATCTATAGATTGAGAAATTTTTTGATTATAATATTTTAAACTAATTTAAGCCAGAAACATTAAAACTTGAACGATTAAAATTTTTTAAACTGAACCAATTTTACAGCAGAAGGTGAATTATTTTAATTTTGAATAGTTTGGATATCATTAAAAAGATTCAAAATTTTATTTCAGTCTTGAAAAATCTACATCTGGTTTCAAATTTTTTCAAATTAAAAATTTTTATTAACAGTTTTTCATAACTTCTTAATTAATAGCTTAATTGCAAAAGCACCCGACCGGCAATCGAAAGTTCTGTGTTTCGATTCCCAGTGGAGCGAAGTAAGATCTTTTTTCATAAAAATTTAATTAAAAAAATTATTGGACATTATTTCAAGTTTTAAATTAATTTTGAATCTTTTAAAAACATCTAAATATTTCTAAAAATTACTAGAATTTTTCTACAAATAAGAAGTGTTTAATTGTTATTTATATATCAAAATTTAAAGATTTCACTTAAAAATTACCTTTTTTTAAATAGAACAATTAAAATCGTAAACTTTAAACTTTAAAACCTCCTTGAAATTTTAATGATTCAAGCATTTCTATTTCAAACAATTCCGTTTCAAATTATTTACATTTTTGTTCAACTAAGGCTTTTGAATTGAACCAATGTAATTTTTTACGTTGACATGGTGATTACTCAGCGGCCATTTTTAAATTCCCGGTCAAGCTTTTCAATTTTCCCGGTCAACTAAAAGTAACATTCATAGCATCCTTTTAACATAAATGAGCAAAAATTGCAAGATAAATGAATTCCAAACTAAAATTATGAGTCCTTAACTGTAATAGTTAACAAAGTGTTTAAATTTTTAATTAAAGGCGACAAATTTTTAACCTAATAGTTGAATTTTGAATTAGAAGAAAAACATTTTTAACAGAAAAATGAATAGTTAAATTTTTAGTAAAAAAATGTACATCATAATTGATGAATTTTTAACTAAAATCATTAATTCTCAACAGGAATAGTTGAATTTTTAACAGAAAGGTGAGTTTAACTAAAACAATGAATCTTTAATGCTAAAATTATTTTTTTTTAAATTTCCGATAAAATAGATGAATTTTTGGTAAAAAATTCCTTTTAATCCAAATAAAAAACAAGTTTTCAATTAAATAGCTCATTTTTCAATCAAAGAAATTAATTTTTAACAAAAGAGTTTATTTTTTAACCAAGTAAATTTACTTATAACCTAATAGATAAATTTTTAACTAAAATTATGAATATCTAACTGGAGTACTTAAATTTTAAAACAAAACGAACAATTTTTAAACAAAGATTAGCTTTCAAAGAAAAAAACTATTTTCTACCAACAAGGTCGATTTTTTCAAGAAAGTAACAGTCACATTTTTAAAGAGAGATGAATTTTTAATTAAAATGATGAATCTTTCAAGGCAAACATTCATTTTTAAAATTAGAGTTTAGTTTTTAACCGCAAGTAGTCGAATTTTCTAGAAAAAGGAAAGGACATTCCCAACTAAAAACGTAAAAAATTTATATTATAATTCACAAATATTTCCTCTTCGTAATATTACTCTAAAAACTACTTGAAGTACTTTTTCTCTAAACATTTGAAGCAGGAACTTTTAAATCCTGAGGAATTTTGACTTGGAACAAGGATTGTTTAAACTCATTTTTTCTAAATCCCAGTTTTAATTGATTAAAAAAATTCCCGCACCATGTCAAAAATTTCCTGTCCTAAGTGAAATTATATTTCTTTACCGAAACTCCCTGTCCTAAAATGAAAACGAGAATTATTTTCATTCATATGCCCTGCAACTGTAGATAAAGTAGAAATAACTTTTATAAATTGACCAAAATTGCTAAAATAATGAAAACTTGAATTTTGATTCTATCAGAAGTAGATTCCCGGTTTTTTAATTCAATTCCCAGTTTTTTCCCGGTCAAGTCGCCACCCTGGTTGAACTCTGTAAATTCTTCAATTTTGAACGGATTTAGAATCGTCTTAACAAAATACTCATTGTTCACTTTTAATTTTCAATGGTTTAAGTCTTCCAAGAGTGTATTTTGAAATCGTTTAAATTGAAAATGTACGCTTAACAATAAAAATATAAAATTTTAAGTGAAAGATGTTTGAATTACGTATTATAAACTGAACGATATCAATGTGCAATAATTCCTTAAAATAAAATAATTTTTCTTTTTTGTTTTTGCCCAAAAAAAGAAGCTTTTTCTTTCCTTTTTTATGAAAAAATATTATCTTTTTTGAAATTTCAATATGAACATTTTATGGTGGCCGTCCGAATTTGGCCGTTGGATTCTTCGTTTTATTTTCAGGAATTCTTGCATATTAATTTAATTATTGGACTTTAAATTTCTTTAATCTGACTGATATCATAATAAAGAAGATAAACATTCAACTAATTATTTTAAAAAATATTAAAACCGAACTTGGGCAGATTTCTCTTCTAAAAATTTTGAAATTCCTGGTCAGAAGTAAATTCAGTCATTTCCCGGTCTCAAAAAATTACCGGTTTTCCCGGTCCAGGCGACCACCCTAATTTCTCTTACATTTTATAAAGCGATTTTAAAGACATCAATGGAACTCACAGATTATGAGTGGTCTAAAAAAATCATTCCTTTGCCATACGCAGTTTTTACTAGGCATATATATGCAATTTTCTAATCTAGTGTACACCAAAAATACTAGTAATTAAACCCTCGGGTTCTCATGAATTTTTAGAAATTTATTTCCTACCCTTATTATGTACTTTCATGGTAGACTTATCAGAAGGTGATGCAGGTTTGTCAGAATCATTCTCTGTGGATTGTCCCTCCATTTCCTCTGCAAAACGACACTTCAATTAATTTTGATACATTGGCCAAATTAATAGTCTCAAAAACAAGCATGAAAAAACAACATATTTGTAACTTAAAGAGTCATATTGAGGTAATTTGTATTGAATTACAAAACATAACCTCTTATGCACTTTATAAAACTTTCATACATTACAAAAAGAGAATTTTTCAAGTGATAAATACTTTTTAAATGATAGAAATGATTCAGAGAGCAGGATCAACAAATGAAAATTGTCTACACTTGTCTAAAAGTTTTTTTTTGCAAGTACTAATTAAGTCGAGTACTTAGTATAAAATGACAGCCTAATGATTATTTTAAAATAAAGAATGCCTGCGTCAGATAATACCTATCAGTTTGAGATAGACTACAAAGTAAATTAATTATTATTACTTAATTTTCAAGTCACACTAAGCACAAAGAAAATTTACTTTTGATGATAAAGCCTAATGAACCTGACTTGCACAAAAACAACAAAAATTCTTTTCACATGACTAAATATCGGAAAAAACTAGACATAAATAAAAAGTTAATTGTTATTCATATGATTAGAAAGCAATCTATTTCAAAAAGCGTATACTTTCTGTAAACTTTTTTTCTAAATAACACATACACAAGCAAAATGAAGTTGGGGCACTGACACATGTTATGTTAATTCGCTTATTGCACTTACCGTTTGTGGAATTTTCACTGGATTCTTCTGGAGCGTCGTATTTCATGTTGCTAGCAGGTTGAGGTCCATTTGACTCCTCGGCGTTCTCTACATATTTCGAAACAAGGAATTAAATGTTGTCAAAATTACTTCGGCGGTTTCACACTCTTTAATTTAGGTTAATATTATTGCTAAAAATAACGCAGCGAAGGCACTTTATTATCATGTGAAGCTTAAAAAAATGCAAATGCTAGGAAATTCTGATCGTTATTACATAACACTAAAAATAAGTTACAAACAATAATTTGAAAAAACATCGGCAAAACGCACCTTTGTAATCCGCCATTTTTCCGTGAAAGCGGATGCCATCATGGTGCTGCCAACTACCTCAAATATGGTGGTAGGGTACTAAATTTTAAATATTAGGCTACACGCCGCCTAGAAATACAATTTAGAATTATTGTCAAAGAATTGTTTTGGAAGAAAAAAAATGGTTTCAAGATCAACTTTTATGTGTGTATGTATTCGTATTTATACATAAAAAGGTGACTTTTTCATACAAGTTTTTATGAAACTTGGAAAAAGAAGAAAATAATTATAATTTGGTCAGTTTTCCTAAAATTCATTTTTCTGATTGAAGCTTTATAACTTTAGTAAAAAATTCATCTTTTTGGCTTCAAATTTTAACAGATTCATAAAAAGTTTAACTGTGTAACAAATTATTTTTTTTTAAATGAAAAATAATTTTTTTAATGAAAGTTAGCGGATTCCATTTTTGGTTGAAAATTCATCTTTTTTAATTTAGGAATTCTACTATTTAGTTAAAAATGTGTGTACTTTATAGAAAATTGATTAGTCTCTTTTGGTAGAAAATTAATCTTCTTGCTTGAAAATTTAACTGCTTGGTTAAAAATGTTTGTATTTTGATAAATAATCGCCTGTTTGGTAGAGAATTATTATCAACTATTGCATTTTTTGTTTTGGATTAAACCTTAAATAAATTCATGAAAGAAATTTATTTCTTAAAAATTGCAGAATGTGGGGCGTAATTACATTACAGACCCTGACACAGGTTGATGGGTGGATGCATGCTTCAAAGTTTCTGATGATAAATTGTTTAAAAAAAAATTAAAATCGGTGATAACAAAAACAACTTATCGCATGAGGCTGATAAGGCAGGAACCTTAAGGAAACATACTAAAATTCAATTTTTAAATATTTAGGAATTTTGATAGATATAGGATATGTAAAATTAAGGAAAAAGACTTATTCCTCATAAATGTCTGCTTCGCTCGTGAGCGTGTTTTTAAAAATGAAAGAAAATTGATCTAACTCCACGATGATGTTTATTCAACCAGAAACATAAGCATCGGTGGTTCAGTGGTAGAATGCTCGCCTGCCACGCGGGCGGCCCGGGTTCGATTCCCGGCCGATGCATTTTTATTTAAAATTCTTGTTTTTGCTTTTTCTTACAAAATATATCAACAGCCTTTAGATTAAAAGAATCTCAAAAGTTTTATTTTCTTGATGAAAAATGCATTTTCATGTAAGGATGAGGCGGAAGGGGGGGGGGGGGGGGGCCTTCATTCATTTACATAATTTTTTGAAATTCGCTAAAGAAACCTAATGAGTGAAAAACACACCCAGCCTGATATAATATTTTGTTAGTAGTTTAATTGCCTTGTATTTATTTGCATTTACTTCCTCCTGAATATTATCTGCTTGGTTATAAATTTTATTATTTGTTTGAAAATTTTAAAATTTTTTAAAATGTTATCCATTTTGGTAGAAAAATCACCTTTCTGAATCGAATATTCAACTATTTTCGTAGAAAATTTACTTTTCGCTTAAAATTCATATATTTTGGTACTAAAAAGTCACCTGACATCATTTTTTCGATAAAAGTTTAACTCTTTTTCTTTAATTTATCATTTTAGTTTATAAATTCATCGCTTTTTTTGTCGAAGATTCCTATTTTTAGTTAAAAATTTTTCTCTTTGGTTGAGAGTTTAACTATTTTTTGGAAACTGATATTTTTTAATTAAAAATTTCACTGCGTAGGTAAAAGTTGAAGTACTTTTTGAATTTTTTTTTTAAATAAAAGTCAATCAAAACAAAAAATTAATTCTTAATGATAAATGTAATATTTGATATTTTAACCACGAATGATTTTACTTAAACAGAAAACTGTCAAATTATACCAAAAACAAAGGATTTTCAAAGATAATACTTGAACTTTCAACTAAAAATGCTGGAAATAATTTTTGCGCCAGAAAAATTAATTTATAAAGAAAAGAAACGATTTTTCAACAAAACAGCTCAAGTTTCAAAAAAATAAATCGATTTTTGACCAAAAAAAATTTAACATACATTTTTCAGTATTCAATCAAGTGGTTGAAGTTTCTACCAAATAGTAGAGTTTTTTACGAGATGAATTCCTTACTAAAAATATGATAATACGATTTTCAATTAAAAATAATGAACTTCGAACCAAAAATTTTTTGTATTTTTATTGGGATCTATTAATTCATTTCGTATTTAAGCAAAAAACGAAAAAAGGGAAAAAGGGGGAAGATTCTTCAGAACAGGAGAAAAAAATTAAATCTTTAAAAGAGTGAAAAAAGTTGACATTTTTTTTAAAAACAATAAAAAACATTTTTAAAAAGTTTGAAATATAACTATAACTTATTATGTAAACTTCCAATATTTTTAAAGAAAATATGTGAATTTATTTAAGGTTGTAAATATTAATTATAAAAAAGGCTACAGAAATGAAAAACATGAGAAATCGGTAAGTTAAAAAAAGAACCAGATTTATTAATAGATTTAACTGTGTACAAAATAATGAGATTGTAAATTCTTGAAAGTTAAAAATAGGCTGAACACACAAACTTATTTGTTTTTCTGCATATAAGACAGGTGAAACGCACATTCACCTTCTTGGTTTTTTATTCCCTCATATTAAAAGCGTAAACAATTTAAAATTCGATAATAATACATTTTTGAATAACAAGAGTACATAGCAATTTTGAAATGACTTTATTATTTATTATTTATTATTTTTTATATCTGACAGATATGAAAAAAAAATAAATTATATCTACTTTTATATATTTTCTCGATGGACTAACATGAATTTAACTCATTATGAACCGTCTAAGAGATATTTTTTATAATTAAAGAGCATTTCAGTTCTTAGTTTTTTTAACAAAATGTAAAAAAGTGCATTTTTTCGAAAAATATTTTCTTTTTTAGCTTTAACCCTCATACATATTTGAAATCAACTCAACTTAAAATTTGAGCATACAAATATGGTAAAGAATTGGTCAATAGTTAACATTTAAAAAAATTTCAAAATTGAAAATTTATGTTTCTTGATGTATAATGAAGGTTAAAAAATAGAAAAATTATCGTCCCCTTTTATAAAAAAAATTCGTCTTCATCTTATTTGTATAGAAATAGCTTATCAGACTTAAAATTATCCAAAAAATTCTGAATTCTATAGTCAATTCTGTTTGTAAACTTAAATTTTTTATAAATCTTTTTTTTAAGTTAAACAATATTTTGCAGCAAAATAAGTTAGATAAACTATTACGATACATGTAAGATGAGAAAGAATTTTTCTTCGGTGAAAAATATTAAGATTTTCTAGTTGCGAACTTAAATTATTAACTTTTTCCTGTTAAAAGATGCAAATTGGCTGTTTGTCAACATAAATTATTTGCAGCGAGGAAAAATGTTAACTGTTCACAATTTTTTGTACTACAATAAGTTAAATAGACTATTAAGATACGTATGAGATGACAAAGAAATTTTTTCTGCCAAAAAAGATGAGAATCTTCTATTTGTTTATGAAGTTATTTATAGCAAAGCAACATATTATTATTTATTTATAACAATGATGAGTAATATACTTGTTAACAATATTTTTTTATTTTAGTGAATCCGTTAAGGTAAATTGATACAATATGCGGACAGGAAAATATTTTTTTCGCAGACAAATGTTAATTTTTTTACTTTTCATGTATTTTTCTAACAAATTTTTATATCATTTTTGGCTGATCAACTTTCGTCTTTTCATATTTTTCGCCTCTTATGTCGTTTTTCAATAAATTTTATTTTTTATTTTTTTAATGTTATTTCAGGGGCGGATCCAGCCAGCTACCTAAGGGGGACGGGGCGATCGTAGAAATATTATCTTAAAATTCTAAAAAAAAAAAAAAAAGGAAATTTTTGGCGGTAATTGCTAAAATATTTGTAGGCTCAGGGGGGGCGATCGCCCACCCTCGCCCCTCGCTGGATCCGCCCCTGTGTTATTTGTTAAGATTAGAACAAAACTACAAGTCCTATAAAAAATCATTGATGACAAATTTAGATGAGTTTTCACACTTTTTTGGAAGAGCAACCTCTATATATTCATTTTTTCATAGCTTGTGTCGTTTGTATAAAAATTTAATTTTCTTGAACACTTATTCCTCTAACTGAAAATTACCCTATTCTATTTTTGGTTAAAATTGATCTTACTTAGTTTAAAATTCATATATTTTTTGAAAATTTATGTTATTTGGTTGAAAATGAGCCTTTTTGTTGAAAACTTCAACTCTTATGTTGAAAATTGTATTAAGAATTAAAACATTTAGTTGAAAATTTTTTTTGGGTAAAAACTATTCCATTTTTACTAGAGAATTTTATAAAATTGACGTTTCGTTTTCAACTCACGTTTTGGCGTTGAAAAGTCAAACTGAAATCTTTTTTGGATGAAAATTCAATTATTTGTTGAAAGTTTGTATTTTTGATTTAAAAATTCACCTGTTTCATTAGAAATTTAGAAAAAATTAAATTTCATCTCTTTTAGATTAAATATCAATTACACTTTTTTGTTTAAAATATAATTATTCTGTTAAAAATTTCAGTATTCTGTTAAAAAGTCGTCTTTTATGGTATAGTAAAATCTGTTTTCTAATGAAAATTCATTTTATAAAAGACCCTATGTTAAAAATATTACAAGGTATTTAATTTTTAATGATCAGGGAAAATGTGGAAATGAGAAAATAGGCAAGAAAAAATAAGGGCATTTTGAAAATTATGTTTGCGCCCTGCCAAGCATGTATTATCTTGAATACAAAAAATTTCCATTAGTTTTAAATCTCATTTCGTATTATTTGTGGAAACCATAAATTGCGCACAGTAAAGGGAAGAGGAGTAGAAATATTTTGTTACAGTTCGTTACAGGGTTCTAAAATTTCAAATTAAAAATTCGAAATTATACCCAGTTTATACCCAGGGCAAAATAATTTTTTATTGTAACAAATTATTTATCATCAAACTAATTTTAATCAATTTATCATCATAGAAAATTTGATTGTGTTTTTCATTTTTTATTTCAGCTATTAAAATCACAATAAGGCAATATATAACAAAATCGAGAATCACATTAAAAATTGGTGGACTTAGTACCTTAAAAAAACAACTTTATTTCATTTTCAAATATGAATTAGTGTATAGATGTATATGTATAACTTTATTAACATTGTAATAGGCCGATGAAATTATAAAATAACGAGTTAAATTTTTTTAATCTAAATTTTAAATTATTAGTTTAAAATAATAATAAAGATAGGGATACAATTCGTAAAACTTTATAGATACATTATACGTGTATTTCATTCGCATGTGTGTATTAAATTTAAATTAAGTTTCATACAATTTTTAAGTATTTAGGAAAATATAACGATTAGCACATTGATTCTGATAAAAAGAACTATTTTTCAATTACAGTTTATATGCATTACGCATCATCAAATCAAAATAACCGTCGTTATCGATGCTTGCACTGATAGCACTGTAGTAATTAATAAATTCTTCTAGTGTGACCTGAAACAGTTAAAAAATCAATTAAATTATTTCCAACTTTCTTCCTAATTTTAATGTTTAGGTATTTCCGTAATTACTTTAAATTGGAGTGATCGCTGGATCACGAAACCAGAAAATGACAGTGAATTTATTTTTTGTTCGGAAATTTTACAAATTTTTAGACGAAAAATGTATCCAATCACATAATATAATCCAATTTAAAATAAATTTAATTTCACATTTTTATAAATAAAAGTTAATTTATTAACTTTTTTTATGAAATCATTCAATTTAAATTTAATGTTCGTGAGAATTTTTTGCAACCAGAAAAAAATCTGGGAGAAGACCGGGAATGTTTTCTCTCGAATAAAAAGGCCACCCTGTAAAATGAAACTTAGAGGTCATCCATAAATTAGCTGTTACCAATTTTCGGCTATTTTTTACCCCCGCTTCCACACCTCAGGCACCCCGAAAAGTCACGCAGCACAAAATTCTCTAAAACCAGAGGAAATTGGGTGATTTTGTACAAAAAAGAGGAATAAAAGGGAAATAAAGTCTTCTGGGTAGGCATTACTCACTCGGTGGGGAAGAGAGTGATGTGAGGAAGGGGTTATAACATTTTTAGATTGATCTAGAATTATCGTATTATTTATTTAAACAACACGTTCGTTCTGCAACACTGATCCGACCCAGGATCCGATCAATCTCTCTAGCAATCACCCCAAGTGAAGATCCTCACAAAGTCGTCATGTGAGGTTCCCCACTTGGGTCCATT
>JAAAKG020141141.1:0-11936 GCA_010014905.2 Druon quercuslanigerum | reverse complement strand
CCCTGGAATCCAGAGTACAGGTGATATCGCTTATCTTAAAAAGGGAGGGAGTGCTATCTCTTCTGAGCCTACGAGACAATTCTATTTTAGGAAAAAGCGTTGGTAAAGCTAGAATATTCTTTCTCATACGTTCCCGCTTTACATTTCCAATACATCGTTTTTTGTTTTATTTTCATAAACTTGCTACCCGATACTCTCAAATAATCTTTTATCCTAGACAAATCATTGTTTTTGGGTTAACATAAATAATAACCTAAAAATACATACCGGAAAATTCCAATCAACCACACGACCCACACATACGTTCGGCGCTTATCACTGACAACAGTCACGTTTGTGTTGAGGCCAGCTGTCACCGCCGACGGACATTTGCTGGTACTTCGTACCCAAAACTTTGTCCCACGAAAATGCATTGAGGTTTGGGGGCCTGGTGGTGACCCGTTCCGTCTCGATCCGACGTGTCCTACTGTACCAGCTGAAATAGAACGCGCATAAAATGATAAAGTAGAACATCGATGACTGGATGAGAAGTATAAAAAAATTACTAAAATACACATACATTCGAGCTGTTCTTGAAAGCAATACTAAAACTACGAAAATGTACGTTGCAAATTCTGAAAAAGTATAACATGAGTTGCGAAATGGTCAACATCTTAAACATTGTCCATAAGTTGCGTTACATCATTTATAATTTATGTATGACCCCTAATTATAAAGTAGAACATATGTGATTGAATCAAAAATATTGAAAATTTCAGGAAATGCATTTTACATACATTAGCAAAGCCATTTACAACTTACCTTAGTGAAATATAAAATCAATTTACGTATTAGGATAAAATTGTTATAAAACTAAATTACATAATTTATAGATTACTCCTAGTGGTGCCGTTCGATACTATACTGTCTCGTGATCGAGTCGGAATCGCGTCGTTTTTGCTCGGCTCCGGATCGTATTTCCGACATATCGGTTCGGAGTCGTGTCGGGTTTTTAATACTCCTTCGCCAGATCTCTCTGTGACGTAGCGACTAACGGTACACAGTAGGGTGAAATGAAAAACGAGGTTCAAAGTGACATTTCAGCATTTTCACTCTGGCTATAACCGATTTAACCAGGCAGTCGAGGAGTCAGGGGGGACCGAGTGACGTCTACCCATTGTCAAATTTCCCTCTCCGCTTGGTTCATGTGAGAAGAGCACATCTGCCAAAGGAGTAGCGAAAACCCGACCCGATCCCAAGCTGATATATCGACTTCCCCATCCAAAGTCGAGTCGGGATCGTGTCGATATCGGGAAATATCGCTCGACGGAATCACTAATTACTCCTTATGATAACGCAGAATAATAAAAAATTACTGAAATACGTTTTAAGTCTACTGAAAAAGTCTAGAACAAATCACCTAAATTAAGTATAAAATATTGTTACATATTACGCATAATAAAAATTTACAAACAAAATTAAATAACCACGTATCAAAAAATCTTATTTATTTTACTTCATTATCATCGATCGATTAATGAAATACATTGTATAAATCAAGAAAGAATATTGAATTTGCGTAGACTGAGCATTCGGTTAAGGCCATGTGACGAGAGGTTCAAGAAAACCAAAGCTGGTCCTCAATTTCTCTTTCCCTACTTACGTCTAAACGAAATGAGGCATCACTCTGAAAGTTTGGCAAATAAAAGAGGTGACAATAAAGTGCATGTCTCGGCTTTTTTTGGTCGAGATTTGGAGGAAACAAAATTTCAAAGAAAATAAAACTGGAAGCTATATCGGTACTTTTCTTTCCCAACTTACGTTTACGCAGAATGTAATATCGTTTTAAAAACTTTGCACGCTAAAAAAGGGACACGAAGGAAGTTGTCTCTGATCCTGAATAATTAGAATTGTGAAAATAGTTTGTTCGTTTAAATAATAATTTGGAGACATACCGAATGTGCTGCTAAAACCTTGCAAGCAATTTTCAATGTTGTGGAAAGGGCTAGTTATGAGGTTTAAATGGATTAAAGTGGGACAGAACAACAAAAATCGCACAGGAACATTATGCACAAATAATGCAAAATCTAATGATTGCCCTTGAAACACAAATACATCAATTTTGTCTGACATACGTATCAGCTGTTTCAGAGCAGCGCTAGCGCTGCAAGTAGACAACTTCGAACTTCTACGAGTCTGTAGGTAATACAGATTGGATGCTTACCGGCAGAGAAAGATAGAACTCAAGCTTCTGCTGTAAAGCCTTAATGCGTTGGTCAATATTTCGCATTTTCATGAATTATTTTTTTCTTCCCCTAACTCTGTGCCTTGGCACAAATCGTCCTTTAATATTTATTAATACTTTCCGAAAACTGGTTCCGCGTTATTTAAACTTTTATTTTTAAATATATGTGAAAAAATATTGTGCATGATAATCATTCATTACAAAATAACAGCTGTTATTCAAAGTAAAAGTAAAAAGACATAAATCGAAATAATTGTCGGCGATCGATAAAATTAGAAATCTTATTTTTTAGTTCTATTAATTTTGCGTTTGAATATTTTTGAAAATTTTAATCTCGGTGTGATGACTTCGAGTAATCCGACTAATTGAGGTTAGGTGTTTTTATAGGAAAGTTACTGAAATACATTTTAAGTCTATTAAAAAAGTCAATACCAAATTATCTCAATTAAATATAAAATATTGTTACATATTACAAATATTAATCATTTCTAAACCAAATTAAATAATCATTCATTAAAAAATCTTATTCATTTTACTTCTTTATCAACAATGGATAAACGAGATCGAATAATGAAATAAATTTGTTATGTTAAGAAAGATTATTGAATTAAAGTAGAGTGAGCATTTGGTGAACAATATAATTCATTTTATTTTATTACGAGACAAAAATTAACAAAAATTAACACCCGGCGTCGTACAAAATAGAAAGGAAATCTCGACAATTATAATCTCTACATCATATATCTCGATATCATGATCTCGACTAATCGAGTTTGCGTTTTTTTATAGGAAGGATATAAGAGAATCGCTAAGAGCGTTCAGCTCTCTAATTATTATAAATTGAATACAAACTATGGAAAATATTTTTAACCAGAAAAAGATTCTTAGTAGTAAGAAGTGAGGTGAATATAATCCGAACAATGAGGCGGGCCCTGCTAGCTTATACTTTTACTCCAAGGCGAGCTTCAAAGCTTTTCTCTTCGTTGCATTCGTTTCCAGATTACGCAGCTTCAGCGATTTAACAATTCATGCTGAATTCCCTAGTTACCTGCCCCGTTGATTCATCTCTCTGTTATGGAGCTTCTAAAGTAAAATCTACCCGATTACAAACAAATTTCAGTGCAGAGAAAAACGAACGAAATTTTCTAGCTGCCTGTTTTTATAATGAAAAATGTTCTAAAAAGATAGGAAATCGCACTATATGACATAGTACGTAACAGGAAAGCACAGCAATTAAGGAATATTCATGTTCAGTTAAAAAAATTGTTATTTGGAAGTTGTGTACAAAAATTTTTCCCTGCAAAATTGAAGAAACGTTCAAATCGTTTAACATAGTTTCACATAATAAAAAATCTGTCCACCGTGCGGGCAAATTGTCATCGCGCGCTAGCTCGCGGCTCACAGATTTAAGCGCGCCTACGGCCAGCGAATGTTCGTTCTCGCGCTTCGCGCACGATGATGTATTTCTCTTGCGCTTCGCGCTCGATGATGCGTTTATCTCTCGCTACACGCTCGACCTATGTATTTTTCCAACATTCGTTAACGGACCTTTTAAAAGGTTGATTTCGTTGATTTAACCAAAACTTGTAGTTCATCTATATAACCCCTGTTAAACCAAAAGTCAGAAATCGTCCTAAATGGTCAAAAGTTTAGACGACATTTAAACATCATTACCATTTCTGACAAGCATGACTATTTCTGAAGATATGTCAATCCACATCCTGTCAGATAATGTATCTGCTAGGACCCCAGGTAGGCCATCAGAAAATGAATTAAAAGTAAAAATGAGTTTGTTCAATATTGTTTATACAGATTCAAAAATTAAAAATGCAGACGGCCAGAACGCGTTGTGGCTGCTTTTTCGGTCTTTGAGCCTAACTTCTTTCAAATTAAAACTTTCGACATGCGCATTTTCAAATTGAAATTTAAACTTTAAGTTTTTCATTGTCTCCGGATTCTGAACTATATAAATAAAAGTAAAAGCCTAACTTTAATTTCGCTATATATCATTTTTTTTCAAACATGTATCAAATTTTTATAAATTTTCTTGCTACTAAGATTATATTTCTTCTTTTACAGAATTTTAAGTTCAAAGGGCCGACTTTCTATTTGTTTGAATTGCAATTTAAAAATACGCATGTCAAAAGTTTTAATTTGAAAGATGGTAACTTGAAAGATACCAGATTTTTAAAAATCGAAAACTGCTATTGCTGAAAAGTTGTGAAGCTTTATTACACATTAAAATATCTATTGATTTTTTAAAATAAAAAGTTATATGACGGTGTAGCAGTGAAGTCAAGCATGGTACAAAATAGAATTTGTGTTTAAGTTATCATTTTTTTAAATGTGCGAAAATGAAATTTTTTTAATTCAGATAAATGTTATTTGAAAATGTTTGTTTTCTTTAATACTTTTATGCATGTCAAGAAAGGGTCTGTGCATGGATTACAAAAACATTTATTCTTCAAAAAAGACGAATTATCAACACAGTAGATAAATTTTCAACCAAGTACTTAAATTTCGAAACAAGGGGATTATCTTTCCCCAAAAGAAACAAATTTCCAACCACATAATTGAATCTTCAACTAAAACAAAATAATTTACCACCAAAATTTAAAAAAATGAGTTTTTAACAAAGTAGTTCATCTTTCGACTAAATATTTGAATTTTCTACCAAAGTTCCTTGATATTCTTTTTGGCTATTCTTGAACGTGAAAATATCTTACCCAAGAAATGCTTTTGACCATGTATCACCCGCTGCTTTAAATCTTAAAAATAATATTCACGAGATCTACGGAAATTATAGCTTGTTTAGATAGTGAGAAATCCAGACATTCTACATAACGCTATTTTTTTTTAATTTTCATAAATTTTAATACAAATTAAGTAAATATCAAGGAGATAACAACTCATGAAGTTTTTACTTAAATGCAGAAAATGTTTATTCATTAACTTCGCCGAAGTGTCTGCAGAGGAAATATATTTTAATCGTATCTTAGCTTAAAATAAATGCTATTAAAGTCTATTATAGCGATTACTACATAATGTGTATCCGAAACAATACATTTCATTTTAAAACAATGTCTCTTTCAATTAGAGTCAGATTAGTCTCTTTGTATTCAAATCTAATTTTATAAATTAAAAACGTTAATCTTGTTGATTGAAATCTCAACTACATTTCTAGTCGTAAATTAATCTTTTTGGACGATTTTTAATTTTTTTTAACTGGGAATTTCACTAATTCAGCTTTGGTAAAAAAATGTATTTGTTTTACTTGAAATTGTAACTATTTGGTTGCATATTTATATTGTGCCAGACTATTCAATGAAATGTGTTACAAAGTTCTATAAAATGTAAAGACCGATTTGTTTATATATCATATTTAATATTATTATTAATTATTAATTTTAGATGTTAATTTTTTGTCTACTGGTCTATATCAATATTATTAAAATATTGATCTTCATCACTAATAAACTTCGTACGTAACAACTCGGAGCGCCAATCGGATCTCATAGACCCTGTCCTCAAGTTTTGTGCTGAATATCTTTTACGCAGTTTAAAAATTGGCTGGCCTGGACCCCCTGGCAGTAGTCTGGGGTCCTAACTGTGCATCTCGATGCTCCTCCCGTACAGCGCTATGTACCAAACGTTGATTTTGCCAGAACGTTATTTTTACATAAAAAGTTCAAGACTTACACTGAATAGTTATAACATAATTTTGATATCATATGTTCATAACAATCATATTTCAAGTGAATTTCTATTAAGATATGAAGTTGAACGCCTTTTTATACCTAAAAAATCACCTCCATCCACCTGCAAAATAAATAACTTTTTTGTAAGAAACACTACAGGAGTATTTTTTCCTGATTGCACTACTATTTCCAAAAAGACATTTGCACTACGGAAAATTAATTCTACAACGCTTGAAGAATATCTTAGAACTTTTATTAAGCTGATCGGATGAGTAAGCTGACAATGGTATACCGCGGACAGTAACTCCATACATTATTATAACAGACTTGTAAGTTCTTTTAAATCTTTTATTTTTATTTTTTTTTACTTGTTGATTTAATGCTGTTTATTACGATGTATGTTGTATCAAAGGAATCTATCCATGGCACCTTTAAAAGATCCCAAATATAAATTAAATAAAAGACATTTCGTAAAGTTAAATTTATTATAATAATAACAATTTCTTGAAATGTTCAGTAAAAAATGCGTCTGGGATATAATTTTACAAGGATATGGTAAAGAATGGTTATTTGATATATAATTACCTTTCTTAATAAAGAATTTAATACAAGTGTCAAAATTCATTATTTATTAAAAATTTTACCAAAATAGTGATAATACTTCCAATCTTAATTAATAAAGAAATTGTTAATGGAAAATTTTGTTAGAAACAAGCAGTGCATACACTCAAGTCTTTATGCGATAAAATGTGTGACCGAAGAAACAACAAATGAACCAAGCAACGAACAGTTGTTGCATTTACAACTTGAAGTTGATGCTACTGGCGAGTATTCTTAATTGGTGGAACTTTTATCAAAACGATTTTAAAATTTTTTGTCGCTTAAATCATTTTCTGCTTGAAAGAGTTCTGCAGGAGAGTTCGTTATCAGTTTGGATTTTGCTGAGAACTATACGTTTCACATTCAAAACGCAATCCAATCGCATCATTGGACAAATAGCCAGGCTACAGTTTATCCGTATGTGATTTATTACCGTCAGGGAAACGAAAATTTGCATCTCAATTTTGTCATTATATTTTAAAAAAATAACTCGTGATACACAATCTGTACATTTATTTAATGGAAAATTAGCTACTTATTTGAAACGAAAATTTGGAACAAGATGGGTTAAAAAATTTGTATATTTTTCAGATGGCGCTGCTTCTCAATATAAAAACAGATTTAACTTTCAAAAGTTAGCTTATCATGAAAAAGAGTTCAAAAGTAAAGCAGAATGGACTTTTTTGTCACTTCGCATAGGAAGGGGGCATGCGACGGTGTCGGCGCTACTGTAAAAACGCATACTTATGGCGCAAGTTTGCAGCGCATCGAGGGAGATCCCATCAATACCCCCCAAAAACTCTTCGAATGGGCAAAAGATTTCTTCAATAACATAGATTTTGATTTTTGTTCTCAAGCAGAACATGATTTGCACGACAAAAATTTGAAAGTCCTTTTGAGATGTTCCACTAATTAAAAATAGTCGCCAGTATCATTAACTTGAAGTTGCAAATACAACAACTGTTTGTAGCAAGGTTTTTTCTGGCGATACGTCTTCGGTCACACATGTTATTGCACAAAGGCTTGATTGTTGCACTGCTTGTTTCTAACAACATTTTTTACTAACAATTTCTTTATTAATTAAGATTGGAAGTATTATCACTATTTTTGTAAATTTTTTAATAAATAATGAATGTTGACACTTGTATTAAATTCTTCATTAAGAAAGGTAATTATGTCGAAAATAATCATTCTTTTCCATATCCTCGTAAAATTATATCCCAGACGCATTTTTTTACAAAAAAAAAACCGATTTATACAGAACTTAGAAGAATATGAATACAAACAAATGATTATTAACAACCGCGTTCGTAGCGTAAGCCGCATGTGCTGAGCGCGCCGGTCAAGGCGACAATTATTACGCGGCGCTCGCGACAAAAACTTTTTTTTAAGAATGTCAGAGTGAGAATTACCAATTTTTTTTGGAGAACAGAAAGAAGTGTGCAAACTATATTGCGTTCAATTTTCACGGCGATCGTAGCACTAGAAGTTATAAATAATCAAATTTGTTTAAATAATTGTTAATAAAAAAATGATAATTTTGGAAATATTATTGTAAAAAAATTCTTATTTAAAAGAGAAAACGCTTCCCAACTGTCAAAAAAATTTCATTCGATTATTGCAAGCGAGTCGTAAGTTATTAATTTTTCAATTAATAATCGCAAAAATCATTATTATTACAAATAATGAAAACGGTGCGGTTTTTTAAAAAACGGTTAATAGTGTTTTTTTTGTAATGCTATTATTTACAAATTTTTCCAATTGTTGTCACTTTTCAAAAAATCACAAAAATTTCATGGGCACAGTTGACATGGCCTGACTCGTTATTCATTTTATTTTAATGGGTACTAACACTTTACGTTGAAATTAATACTTTCAAATATTTAAAAATACGTTTTAAACAGTAAAGAATCAGCAGTCAAGACATGTACAATATTATTTTGAGGTTATACTTACGGAGCACCTCTAGCGACCGATCTCGTTATGCGCAGATAGAATTTTGAAGGAACAATTTCTAATTCATAAATAGGCGGGAAAAAACTTTACAAATGAAGACGAGCGTCAGAATTTTTCGAGAAACCGATCGAAGAATTAGAGATCGACTTATTGATCATATGTTCTATAAATCTATATCAGGCTGGTTCCACAATGTATCCTAAGAATTGCACGCACGTCCACGTACAATGGTGTCAACGCGTACATGTGCTTTGTTGCCCATTGCTACGATCTGTTACGCGTGTTTCATTGGTTCGTTTTCTGGGGTTTCGGTGATTGAGTGTACCTAGCAAACACTAAGATATCTTACAGATTCCTTTAAGATTCCTTTACCAAGATGTCAGTTATCTTTACAGATTCATGTATGGATACTTGTAAGATATCTTATAGGAATCGAACGTCCACCTTAATTGTATCTTAGCGATATCCCGCAGATATCGTAATTATATCTTGAAAGTAAGCCGTCAATAAAGCTTTACGATGTCTAGATATACGATGTGGTTTTTTATATTTAAAGTTTTTAGAGTGAAATCTTCACTTTATCGCACTTAATGTGATTAAAAATATTGAAAAAGAGTGAAATTACGTTTTTTCAAGTATGTTCATCACATAAAGGCGACAAAGGGAATACTTCACTCTAAAAATTGTAAATAGAATGACAATACCAAAACAGATCAAAGTTTATTAGAAAATTTTTGTTTTATTATAATAGAAAATTCAAGTCCGTAATGAGCATAATGGCCTGAACCCAATGAATTTACTTCAATACCAGTACCTGTTATTGGAGTACCTAAAAGAGTACGGGCATCTAAGGGTAACTCGGAATGACCAAATATTTTAATGAATAAAATCACAATGAAAGGACGCAGAAAAATAATTTGCTCCGCTATCTCGCCGAGTATTCATCAAGGCATCTTAAAGTATCCTTACTAGTGACTTAGTGACTTCTAGAGAATTTCCTAAAGACATCAAAAAGATACCTTTAATAATGAGTCTTCAGCCCACACCTAAACAATACCTTAGAGTTATCAATTTGATATCTTAAATAAATTCCTTAAAGGAATCTATAAAAAGTAATTCTAAAGATATCTTCATGTTTGCTGGGCAGTCGACGGCCTTACAATTCTTAGGATACATCGTGGAGGCAGCTTCATGGTGCTTGCTTGGTTTTTATGTTCGTGCGCTAGTGTTTTCGTAAGAAAAATAAGTTTCTACTGCATGAACTAAAATGCAATATTTGGTTTATCGCAATTATATGTCATAATATATTCTGTTATTTACATTGATGTAAAAGTTTGTTCGAATTTCAATAAAACTTTCGATATGTAAAACTAATGTAAAACATTGATTAAATTTCTTTTTCATATTTCATAAAAAATTTACATAAACAGTTACAAGTCTTTCCTATAATATGTGATGCATTGAACCATACAAACTATTTTAATTGAAATTCATAATATTTCCCATACACTAATATTTAAAAATATAATCAGAACAAATTTTTTTCTTTTCGTCAGTATTTAAAGTTTTATTATATATTTTCTGCTATATTTTGAAATGAGTATAATTTATTTCATTATTATTATTATTATTATTATTATTATTATTATAAAAAAAATTCAAATGTAGTGACAGGCTTAAGATGGTTACAGTCCAACGTGTCGCAGACATTTTTGGTTAGAGTTGGATTTTCATATATTTAGAAAAGTTTTGCACGGGGCTGTCCCGGTATATATCATCAGTCACGGACGCATTTATGATGCAATCAAGTGATCTGATGAGAGCTGTGTCCCACGACATATTGGACAAAGCCTGGTTTTTACCCCATCATTGACGGACTGGGTTCCAGTCAAGTGCACGATGGGGGGACCTACCGCTTAAGGTGGGTTCCGAACCACCAGAACCTCGGTAAACGTCCATAGAAAAATTTCCAGAGGTACCGGCTCAGGGATCGAACCCCGGACCTCTGAGGTGAAGTCCGAGCGTCTAACCAACTGAGCCACCGAGGCTCTTATTTTTATTATTATTATATTATAAAAAAAAAATAAAAAAAATGTTGTCACAGGCTTAAGATGGTTACAGTTCAACGTGTCGAAGACATTTTTGGATAGATTTGGATTTTCATATATTTAGAATAGTTTTGCACGCGGCTGTCCCGGTTTATACCATCAGTCACGGACGCATTTATATAATGCAATCAAGTGATCTGATGAGAGCTTTGTGCCAACGACACATTGGACAAAGCCTGGTTGTTACCCCATCATTGATATTATTGGTTACAGAACAGAATTCTAGAACTGTAACAGATCCTCATAGTAACAGCGTTACAGAACAGTGTTGCCTTCATGTTCTTTTCTTGGAACACGTGTGAAATTTTTGTAACACAACAGTTCTATAACACTGTACTGTATTGGTTACAGAACAGAATTCTAGAACTGTTATGGATCATTATAGTAACACAGCTACTGAACAGTGAGACCTTTATGTTCTGCAATTGTTCTAGAACACAGCTGTAACAATGTTATGCATAAATGTTCCCTTTGTGTTCTAGAACAGTTACAGAACGTGTCCGCTGGGTTATTACACTAGCTCTTATGCATCCTGATCCATTTCAATGAAATTGGTGTACACATTAAACATGACATGAGGATAAATAGAATTTCAGCAATTACTGTTTGAAATAATGTTTTAATTATCACATCCATTTTCACTTAAACCTTTTACTACACTCCTGTTCTCTTTGAGAACCGACATGAACACGCGTACGAGATAAACAGCCAGTGTCATCTGCCAAGAAGTCTAAGTGCACATAGGCAATACTAAGCTCCTGATTGATCCTGCCTAAAATATTTTGTAAATCAAAAACTAAAACTTCAAGTGATTTTTAGAATAGAAGTTTTCTATTTAATTTTTATAAATTTTTATACTGCTATAAAAAGTCCGGACACTTGAGTCCGGGACACTGAATGTACGTATTATTATTGTTACTTATTATTATTGAATCATATTATTATATTATTTAACCTTTAAGCCACGAAGACGCGCTACGAGCAGATTTCTATTCGAACTGAAACTAGACCTGATACGTATAGTCCAATACATACTTTGCTCCAAGTATTTGAGAACAAAATAAAGAAAACTTACCAAATATTCAGGGTTTTTCGTGATTCTCGGATCGATACAATTTTAGAAGACATACTCTTTTGCCGAGCAAAGTAATATTTTGACGCACAATATTTATTTTGTGAAAGGAAAAAATCTATGGATAGCAGCCGACAGCATCTGAATGGCGAGAACCGTTGGAAAATATATTGTTTACACGGAAAAAATTTGTACTTGAGAAATTACAGAATTAGTTCCGATGTGGCGGATATGAGAAAAAATCCATAATAATTACAGACCTATGTTATTTTAAATTC
>JAAAKG020141140.1:0-11936 GCA_010014905.2 Druon quercuslanigerum | reverse complement strand
ATGCCATCAACAATCATAAATATTTTTGAATGAATTATTAAAATATATCTGTTAGAATGTATAAATTCAATTATTTTGTTGAAATAGTTTCAAAAAATAAAAAATTCCATCATTTTTTTGTAACAATGTAACAATGTAACAATTTTGTCAAATGTAATTCTTATTACTATTATGCTTACTTAATATACTTAATAAACAATTAAAAATTAATATAATGCATTATAATTAATTTATTAATAGTTATTTACTTCTTTATAGACTTAAAATATTTTTTATTTTATGATATCACGCACAGATTCTATAATTTTAGTATAGGGGTACCCGGGTACCCGGTTAGGTTATACGTGTACTTTTTTACAACGTTAAAATTTTATTTGTTAAAAAAAAATTTTTTAATTTTCAATACATAATTCGGTGTGAAATCGGTCAAATCGTGGGGATCCGGGAGGATTTTAGCCAATTTCTTCAGGGGAAAAATTAATTTAACCAAATGTACGTCGATGGGTACCCGGGTACCCGGTTAGTAACACAAGGGTTAAGGAAAATGCTGACACTTTTGGAAGGGTTTGTAAGCAGGAACAATTTAGAAAAAATGTGGGAAAATAAAAAATGTTGGTCTTTAGAAATAAGGGAAGGAAAGGAAAAGAATATAATTGGAGCATTGCAGGAAAGAAAATTCAGGTAGTTGACAGCTACAAGTACCTGGAAATAGTTCAGGTTCTCATCAGTGGGGCACTGTAGCAAATATGTCAAAATCATGGAGGGAAAAATACAGAAAGCGACTAATGCATCCTGAGGAGCGATGTCCAGAGCAAAAATATGTGGTTTAAGAAGGAGGATCTATCTTATGGATATACTTGCGAAATCAGTAGGGCTATATAGCGTGGTGAAGCTATCCGCCAGCCAGTACACTGAAAAAAATATTAGTTGGGACAACTAATAAAATGGTTAGGACAACTAATTTAGTTAGTAAATAATGGTACTGCTATTTAGTTAGTTGTAAGGACTATTTTTGTTAGTTGGGGCACGAGTAGTTTCCGTGACTATCTAATTAGGTAGGCTAACTACTTTGGTTTGTTACAACGACTGTCTGTAGGTAGTTGAACTTACTAATATAGTTAGTCATGTCTTCTATCTGCAGGTGTAACTATTGCTTATTTCCTACAGGGACTTATTAAAATAGCTGTCACTACACTATCGAAATATGAATTAAAAAGATTCTAGTGGGCAAGCGGGAATATTTTTTAGGACATATTATAGGGACGCTGATATCAGTTCAGCTATGAAAAGACGTGTTAAAAAAATATGTACGTATCCCCATTAGGATCTCTCTAATTGCAGATGCTATTTGAAGGTTAGGATTTCCAGAAAAACTTTTAATTCGTTTGATTTTACAATTTCTTATGCATACCTTAGAATGTACATTCACAAGTTACCTTTCAACAAAATAAAATTACTAAAATTTGTGTATGACAATTGTATACCGTAAACAACATTCCTTTGAGTAACAAACTTTTTTTTCATCCCAGATATCAACAGATTTTTTTTTTAATTTTTATGCCAGTAGTTATCGACTTCTAGCTGCCAGTTAGGGATGCGGGCTATTGTTAATGAATAATTGTAACTTTTTGCAGCTGGATTACGTTCATGGCATCCTAGGTAATATTTTTTATCAATTTATTTATTATTTAAAAGTGTCTAAATGTATATTGAACCTGGACATATGCGAAAGATACTACCTTCCAAACAAATAAAACTGCATCAATTTTTTTTATGATAGCTGCTGGCATAAAAAACAAAAATGCCCAAATTGATCTTATAAACAATGGGGACGTCTGAGATGGATGAAATAAATTTACAACTTGGATGAGTGTTGTCTAAGCAACACATTTGTTATAAACAATCTGTAGTACTTTTATTTTTTAAAGGTCTTATCTTCCGACTTTACAGCAATTTAATGAAAACATTTTAATATTTTCGAGCAATAAATAAATGGACCAAAACGTGGCTGCAAGGAGTTACAATTATTTACTAGCAATAGCCAGCATCGCCACCCGGCAGCTAGTAGACAATATCCGCTGGCATCAAAATTTGAACAAGTATTACCAAATGGATGTAATGAACAATGGGAACGGTTGGGATGCATAAAATATGTTTTAAACATAAATAAATGTTTCTTAAGCTGTACATTGATCATACACAAATAATTGTAATTTAATTTTTGTAAATGGTAGTATCTCCCGACTTTACCATGCTAAATAAACATTTTCGAGCAAATAAAGTAACCCAAAATATTCCCCGTGGTTCTGCAAAGTTAATCCAGCTGAAAAAACTTAGAATTATTTATTAAGAAAAGCGAGCATCCACACAAGACAGCTTGCAAACGATAGCGACAGTCATGAAAATTTGAGAAAAAATTGCGAAAAGGATTTTATAAACAATGTGAACATCTAGGATGCATGCAATATTTTTTCTACTCAGATTAATTTTTTTTAAGCTATGAATTTGTAATAAACAAATTATATTCAATAAGTGATGTGAAAATAAAAGTAAAAAATAGAGTCGGATTCTCGAGGAAGAGCTAAGGTTGATCAAAAATAACAAAACTTGTGTGTGGGGTAAAAGCTTAAAAAGGACTTTGTGCAGAATTGCAAATCCAGAGTTTTTATATTGGGTAGGGGAAAGCGGGGAGGACGATGAGTTTATTCAAAAACTAAAAATTTGTATTCAAGCGACGAGAGAAAACAAAATACGGAAGGATTGGGTTAAATATTAAGATTATTCTTCTTGTAGTCTTTATAAGAGGTGGAAAATTCTAGAAGGAGGAGAAGGGAACTGGAAGATCAGGGATCCGTAGGCCCGGACGGGTCTTGCCGCCAAATAAGACGGCGAACCGGCCGGAACTACTATTATGAAAATATCGCGTTTCCTATAGCTTATACACAGAGAAAACTTGTACGAATTATGACTCTTCATCTTTACACCATAATTCCTAATACTATACTAAACACATTCATTTTTTGCAAATAGATAATGAAAGATAAATAATTAAGGTTTCCGTTGATATGAATATGTTCAGGACTTATGCATAGCTTATATGCTTGTAATGTTGTTGTGGAAAGTTCGTGCGACGCTCGATTTGCCGAAATAACTTCACCAGTTCGATGCAGGTTTTTCTTCCTCTCAAGGTTTATGAAGAGCTGTGGTGACTTCTCTGCCTTGCTCCTGGGCCATTCTCAACAGTGGAGCGGGGATACGGTATGACACGGGTAACCAAGCATCTTCATCACTTTGATCCCCTACATCGTGTTGGTGCGTCAAATATGTTTGACTGTGTTCCTATGTTAATGCTTCTATCTGGCTTTATTGGTTATATTTCACGTGATGCCTGCCATACAGTAACTATAGTGTTTTCTCCCTCTTCTATTCATTTTCTTCAAGATGCGTTTACCGCATACATATAATAATTTAATTTAAAAATGTTTCTTAATTATTCATTAGAATGCAATGTATATTATTTTACATTTAATAGTTTCAATTTAAACTATTAGTTAACTGATACCTAATTAACTTTTTTTTACATTTTGATAATAATTGAAAGGGGTCATTCTTAAAATACGTTATACGTTAAGGTGCAGGGGGGGGGGTCAATTATCCATGTTGGGAGCAATGTAAAAAGTACTTGGGGGGGGCAGAAGTTCCTGAAAAATGTATCACGGTGAATGGCCCCGAATGCACGAAATAATTTCAGAATAATTATTTACATGAATAATTTTCAAGTATTAAGATTATTCATTTCATATTTTTAGTTTAAAGATCTCCCCTACTAGGAATGTAATATAATATGTCATTTTTATTTCAAATGTGAAACAAAAATAATAGGTGATTTCAAGCAACCTATTTCAATCTCAGGTCAAAAGTAAAAATTTTGCATGTCAGAAAAATTAAACGTATTTTAATATAAATTTAGCCTACATTTTAAGATAATAAATTTTATAATAACAAAACACAGTGACATCCCTAAAACAGACCCTCGAAAGAAACGAGGGTAGAACAACGCTATCAAATAATACATTCTTACTACCATTAAATAACAAATTATAGTGGCAAGGAGTCATAAAAATTCCACATGAGAATGTTGTGAGATCACTAAAATTCGACAAATACTATTAGTAAATGAAATATTTTTTCATGAATAGATTTTTATACTTTGATTATTCTTGTCCCACAATGAAAAAATATTTTCATTAATAATAACAATATGAATTACGGAATTTGTAATTACAAACATTTGTTGAAAATACACATTTGGCGGGCCTGTCTTTATAATGGAATTTTAGAGAATTTCTGAAAATTGCATATAGGAACTGTCTATTACTCTAGTATTATTAAATATTATTTAGAGCTACTAATCTATCAAGTTTAGCAAGGGGACTTGTTTGATTTAATTTTTGGGAAATACAAACGACCCCTTTATGATTTGAAAATAACTTATTTTGGTATTAAATTCCGTAATACAGTACACAGTATGCTTTGTATGTAGTAAAGTTTTATAGGTAACTTTATTATACATGTTTCTTCTTTTGATTATACATGACAGTAGTCTGACCTTTGAACCATAGTACAACATTTTTAATTACGACGAATTGATATTTACTGCACTTTTTCATTGATATTTCTACAATTAATTTGAGATACCCAATATTTCGGGTGCCCTAGCGGAAGAAACGGAAAGAATTCGGAAAGAGGTTCTATTCCGATTCTTTCCTACTTTTATGGTAACTTTGCTTCCGATTTCGTTCCGAACCCCTCTCTTTTCAAAAGTTTCCGATGTGTTTCCGAACTTTTTCCGAAGTCTCCCACTGCATCTAATTCTTTCTGAACGTTTTCGATTTCTTCCCGAATAAGTGTTGCGGTGTCCCATTATCTTATTTAGATGCTTTCCGAATGTTCACCTCTGTTCCACAGTTTATTTCGTTCCAAATGTTTGTGATTTCCTTTCGAATAAATGTGAAATGTAAAATATAAATGATTAATGGTTATATTAATTATACAAGCATATACACTTTTTAAATGATTAAATATAATAAATGAAAACATATAATTTATTAATAAATGTATGCAATTAAGAAATAATAAATTAAAAATTCATTAGAATAAATGTGTAAGTATAATGAAATATAAAAACAAATATAAATAAATTTAGATAAAGCATAAAAAAACAATTTTTAGCTACAATTATTGATCGTCAACCAAACAAAAAAAAGCATGTTTAAAAAAATAGTTTAGCTTTCAGCTATAGGCTGTTGTATTTTTAATTTTTTTTAAATATACGAAACAGATTAATTTTTGATGAAACAGTTGTGATTTGGAACCAAAAGGATGCAAATTCAACGTAAATATATGCATTTTTGACAACAACAAAAAACGAATTTTCAACAGCTTAGTTGATTTTTCAATCAAAAAGAATGACTTTATAATAAAATTGCTCAATTTTCAACAAATTAATCAAATTAACTTTAACTTTCGAATCTTTTTCTGTATTTCCCACTGTTTATTAATTCTCCATTTAAAATAAACTGTCGTATACAGATTTGTCCGAAAAACCTAGAAATAGGAAAACTTCATATTTATTTTATTATTTTTCATGCATATTTATGTTATTTTTATTATTACAAAAACAGATGTACTCCAAAAATAACAGCAAAAGAGAATGCGTGACTGAAAACGCTATGGAAAATAAAGTATATCCAAATGTTTGTATGATTTTAACCTTCGGGCGGGCGCTACCGCGGCAATTTGGCCGTCATTTTATTAAAAGCCATCTTTCATAACCAAAAATAATCACAGCGCAATGGGACCTACAGCTATTCTCTAGTTACTATATAAGACAACAGATAGGACACAAGAGCTAACTCTGGGTCGCGCACACCGCTGGTAGATCAGTTTCAAAGTTGACTAGGTCAAAAGAACTACCCAAATCCGGCCAAATTGCCGCGGTGCGCGCCCTATTACGTATCTCATATTTTCGGCCGTCAGTATAAAATGTAAGTACACAATTGTTGTATTTTCTTCATAAAATCAGTGTAATTTTATGGCTTTTTACTGTAGTTTCAAATACATCTGTGATCAATGGTGTACACATGAACTTATGCCATAGAAAATGAATGTTATATGGAGACGGCCAAATCGCCGTCGTGCGCCCAACGGTGTCAGCTCAAATGGCACGCCCGCCGGAAGGTTAAAAATCAATCTATTTCCGAGAAAATTAGCTTTTTGTTCAAAATCTTTCTTTAACAATTTGTATCTGTATAAACATTTAAGTATTTTTTCAAAGTTTTTATTTTTAATTCATCTAATCTACCAGAAATTTTAGCTTTCACGAAATCATATTATTGATTGAAATAAAAATATAAAATTCTTGTAATTATAGTTCTCATGTATTGCCCACATAATTATTTCTTTTAAAAAAGCAAATGCGAATCTACTGAAGAAAATAGTCTTCACGATGATTTCCAAAGACAGAGTATATATCGACTGCCTACTTTGCGAGTGTTGGCTCTTCAGCTATACTAACACAGAAATATGATGCACTGCAGCGAAGTAAAACACAGTTGATATAAACACTCCGTTTTTGGAAATATTCGTTAAAACTAATTTCTTCGGAACAATTGTACTATCATATGACCCCTACTAGTACCCGATCAGGCCCGGACTAGGACAAGTCGGGTCACCTGACTAGCCTCCGACTAATCTACTGTGACGATACTGCTCGGGGGCTAGCCAAGTGACCCGACTAGCCCCCGAATTTAAGTGGGGTCAACTGGTCGGGAGCCCGACTAGTTCCCCATTTGAATTTCTACACGGGTCCTTCGAATCTGTCCACAAAATATGTGCACACTGCACATGCATAGTGTCTATTCGTTTTTGAAGAATATAAGTTTGGAAATTTCAATTTTTTGTGTGCCATAACGGTGGAGTAATTTGAATTATAATACTTTATATTGTTTAAACAAATTATAGATTTATTAATATAATAAATAATAATAAATTCATTTAATAATGTGGTGCCAGGTTAAAAAAATTATTTATCTTTAAACAGAATTATAAAAATATTCTTTGCAAATCCTACAAATTATTTCTATTAACATAAGTATTTTATATTTATAACTGATCGATTAAAAAGACTATGTTTTGCGTCTTCAAAGTGAGATTATTCTCTTTGCTTCTATTCTTTCTTTTGTATTTCTTCATTTTTTACTTCCTCTCAATGCGCTTCCATTAAAATGTTCGAAGTCGATTAAAAAGAACAGATTTTGCTTTTTTCCCTACTCTTTGATGGAACTTCCCATAGAGCAAAATTCACGTATTAATGGGAATTCAAATTCAGAATTTTTCTGGATTCTTCTCTTCTTACCGGGTCCCTAACCACCGTTTTCAAATAGAGATCAAACGTCTTAATGAAAAGTTTCCAGAATTTGCAATATTTGTTCTATTCTTTTATAAAATCCTAACCTACACAATATATTTCCTCGAAGAAAAATGCAGAAGTAAATAGCTTAATTTTAAAAGGTAAAATGCACTGCAATCTTTATTAGAAAAAAGTAAAACTAGGTATTATTATGATAAATGTTAAAAATTTTAAGCTCTATTAAAAGTATCCTCGAGAAAATCCGCGACGATTTTGAGAGTCCTCGAGGAAAATAGCGAGTCAGTCAATTAATCTTCACGGTTTTCCCCGTATACAAAATTATTTAGAAACTTTTTGAGGCCAGAATAGACGATCCTTCACGTTAAAAATGATTTCCTAATCTACATGCGTTACAGATTTTAAACTTTATAAAGGCTCGCGCTCTTTTTCAACAAACTCCTAACCTTAAATCCGCCTTCTATATTTAATGTACGAATTGAACTATTATTTCTTATCTCTAGCAAAACTCCTTTTGGATTTTAAATTTTCAAATGTGATTCAATAAACTTTGGTTGTTAAATATGAAATTCCTAATGATAATGTGATTGCTACTTTAGGTACTAGACTTTGCCTGCAATTTAACAATCACCCATATATATTACAAAATAGTAACTAAACATGCACTAGGGAATATTATCGCGCACCCTTAGTCAAAATTTAACGTTAATTTGGGCCAATATATTTTTCTTCAGCTGTGCGCTTTTGTGGAAAATGCTATTTTTATGATAAAATTTTTTTTTTTAATTGAAAAGAATATAGATATGACAAAATTCTGAAAACTCGCACTAGAGAATATATTACCGCACACATGCAGTCCAAACTTGAAAACTGATTTTGCTGTAGAAGTGCAAAAAGATGAAAAATTCAATTTATTTATGATAAAATGTATCAAATATTCCAAAAGGTTCAAGATGTTAGAAAGTCATAAAAAATGACACTTATGAGATATCTTAATCAAACGTGGTGAGTACAGAGAACCTACCAAAATACAAAAATTCTGAAATTTTTTTTAGAAAGGTGTCACCATATACTAAAAAATGGAAAAATAAGTAACTGGTTCGATATTAGGCAACATTGTATTAAATGATGAAAGAGTTGAACAAGTTAATAAGTTCATATATCTTGGTAGCTTATTCGCTAGGAACGTAAAGATAGATGAGGAATTAGATAGGCGCATAAACGAGAGTAATGACCTATACTCTATTTACACCTCTCTTGCATGCAGACGGAAAATGTATCTTTCTCTCACTCTGCCACGTGAAGTTGCCATGCATTTATCTTACTCTAGATTCACTCTAGGTTACAATGTTTAATATGTACTTAATTAATTTAAACTCATATTTTAAATAAATTCTGTAAAATTCAGGCGTATTTACTTATTTTTTCAGGAAAGGTGTCTGATGACGCCCTAACATAATTAGACAAGCTTATGCATTAAAATTTGTTTTAAAATAGCTTGGGAAAATAATTATAGGCTTAAATATTCCTGCGTCTGTACACCGGTATGGGGCTTGGAAAACCTCTGACGTCACACGTCACTCGCCAATCAAAACTCGTAGAAAGCACGTACTTTTTAAGCATTTTCAAGCGTCTTTTTATTAATTATTATAATTTTTTAAAGTGCGAAAATAACTTTTTTCAGAATTAACTTTATTGAAAAAGGGCCGTAAGGTCTTAAACAATTGTATGTCCCAGCCGGCATAAAACTCATATTCAAATTCAAATTTGGTTCTCTAATTTGGTTTAATTTAAAGCAATGTAGGATCCCAGGTGGAATCACATGCCTAGCGTTAAAATCTTCAGTTTTATATATATATATTTATAACCCCTTCCTCACACTACTCCCCTCCCTACCGAGTGAGTCACGCCTACCCCGAAAGGGAAACGGCTTAATGGTATAATAATAATAATAAAAATAAGGTGTAGTAAATCTATATAGGATATTTTTCAAGAAAAATGTAATGATGCGCCGCAATTTTTTATAAATGCGATGGGTACGCAGCACTTTTTCGCGAGTTCAAAAATTGATCATTGTGACTGCTTAAAATACTTCCAAAACATATTTCACGTATGAAAAATAAATAAAATATAGGATTGTAAATAAATGTAAAAAATACTATTACTAAACAATGGCAAAAGATTTAAATTCTTGCTTAGGATGTAAAAGCATTTGATGAAATATATTCTGCTCAAAGCAAAAAATTCATTTGAGGTTTCTTACCACGATAACTGCGACGACACTTCCAAGAACGGAACCAGCTAGAACATCGCTCCAGTGGTGTTTGTAGTTTGAAACCCTCGTCAACGCCGTGAACCAAGCCAATAATAAGCAGATAAATTGAAGGACGTTCTTCAATAATTTACTACCTTTCCACGTGAACCTTAATTCTAGGTACAACTGGAAAAAGGTAAAATTAGAACTAATTTATGCTCGAATTTATGAAAATCTGTAGCATTTTAAGAAACGTCATGTCCTTACCGTAGAACCATATAGGACACGCTATCTTAAGTTTTAAACAAAAATGATTCAATAAAAAACAGATAATATAAGTTTTGTTTGGTTGAAAGTTTTTCTACATATTTTTATAAATGCAAAGCTAAAAACACATGGATATGAAATTAAATTGACAAAATAGGGGGCGCGGTGGTATCTCAAAAAATAAGTTCCCAGAAACCAACCCTCGCCTTGTCTGGTCGACTATAGCCGGGTATATACCCCAATGTATACCCCAATATATTTAGTCACGCTGATTATGAAAATGAATGTGAAAATTGCCGAAAATTTCATTTTCTCAGTGAAAACCTTTAATTTATTTATTGTTTCATATTTTGAAAATCCTGTAATTTTTTCAAAATATCAATGTGCAGATCAAATCTCGAAATAAAATATTTGTTATCTCTATAGTTTCTTTTTTACATTTAATTTCTAAGAAGTGAACAGCTGCTGGTGAATACTCGAGAAATCTGGTTCTAAATTCATTGCGCGCTTCTTCAAGGTTCTTTCACTCTGATTACGAATAAGCATGCAAGTCTGACTATTAAACCTTCCTCTGACTGGGAATCAAAGGTTGCAAAACAAACTATCACCCGTAAGAAACGTGGCAAATCAGGCAAATGTTATTAATTTTTTTTAAGCATGAAAATCGAGAAGTGCTCTTTTGAAAAAATCGTCGAGTTATTTTCGAACGAGGAAAACCGGAGGCAATGCATGCGTGAGGACTTTTAGGTTTCTCGGGGAAGTCCTCGAGTCAGTGAACTAATCATAGCGGACTTCCCCGTGTTTTCTTCATACGGAAATAATGCACGGATTTCCTCGAGCATTTTTTCAATAGGGAGATTAAAGTAAATTCTTATTCAATTAATATTTGATAGTTCAGTCTTAGCGTCGTATCATCATATGTAGTCAGTCAGTGTTCGCAATCAGCTAATGAGTACAATATTTACAAGGTATACAAAAAAAAAAGACTTACCACAAGATAAACCATAGCGTAGAATGAGAAGGAGGAGTGGCCCGACGGGAAAGATAATCTGAAACGATCAATCGCATGGTGTCAAATAAATTGCGTTTATAAGTCAAACAAGAATCAGATTTAATATTTCAAATGAATCACTCAAATCACTATAGTTCAAGCCCCACAATGAAAAAAAAAAAACGGAATACCCTTTCAGGAGGAGATCGATGATTTATTCGTTTTGAGCGTTAGGATATTATTTTATCGACATCAATCGCAATTTTATGTAAGGTCTTCGATTTGGCTCGAGGGTAAAACCCGAGGTAAAACCATTACAGAGATGAGTAGTCAGTAGGTGAGTCGAGCGTTAATGATGATCCAATATTTGCAACAGTGTTTAACAGTCAGCCACCTGTTATCGTCATCCAATAGCATAGTAGTCCAAGTGGTACACTAAAGATATTGCAAACTTTGCTCTAATTGTTATAAAAGTATGAGATTGGGTGTGAAGATTATTTTGGGCATCAGAAAACTTTCTAGACAGGGTGCTAACAAAAATGGTACTAGCGCCACATGCGAAATTCAGAAAAGATTTTTCTCGGTTTATATAAGAGACATTTAAAGCTCATAAGGATTTTTCAACATTGTCAAAATTACATAAGACGTAAAAAAATTTGTTCATTTTATTTTTTCTTAAAATACTCTCCTATTTTTTATCAGGATATATAGATTTCTTTCAATTCACCTTTCAATAAAAAAAATCCTAAAGCCTTTTGGTTTTGCAGAGATCATAATTTCAGAAGATCGTGCACTGTGCTTTTAGTATCACGACTCGCGGACGACAGAAGCTTTAACATTTTTTTAGAAGGAGCCGTTCAAAAAACACGTAACGCCTGCAGGTGAGGGGGTCACCATGAGTGATAAGCCAATGTTAAACTTATATACACTTACTATAGAAAACGCGTTACGAATGGGGGGGGGGGGGGGCGAAAAGAAAGGAAAAAGGGGTGCGG
>JAAAKG020141139.1:0-11937 GCA_010014905.2 Druon quercuslanigerum | reverse complement strand
ACTAAACAGTTAAATCTTCAAGAAAACAGTTAAATTTTTTATCAAATAGTTGAATTTTTAACGAAACTGATGATTTTGTAAACAAAAATTTGAATTTTATATCAAAAAGACGAATTTTTTACAAAATCGTTAAATTTTTAACAAAACAGTTAAATTTTTAAACAAATAGCTTAGTTTTTCAATCTAAATGATGTATTTCCAAACAAGAAGTTAAATTTTTTACCAAAAAGAAAAATTGTTCACAAAATATGTTAATTTTTAATCCAACAGTTGAATTCGAAACTAAAAAAATATCAATTTTCAAACCAAAAATGGAATATTCCAAATACGACAAATGTAATTTTCATATTTCATTAATCTCCTTGATTTAAAATTTAAATTAGTTTAATTATTTCTTTTTAAATAAATTTTTTCACTTAAAAGTTGAAAGTTTAATTATTTTGGTTAAAAAAAATAACAATCTTCTTCCAAATTCAAATATTTTGGCTGAAAAATAACTTTTTTTTCGAAAACTCATATTTCTGGGTTAAAAATTCAACTGTTTTGTAGTAAATTTGTCTATTTAGATTTTTTTTGGAAATGCGTCTTTTTGGGTTGAAACTTCAATTACCTTGTTAGAAAATTTAACTATTTACTTGAAAATTAATCCTTTAATTAAAAACTCGTATTTTTGTTTTAATAATTCATCTCCGTTGAAAGGAATTTTTATCTTTTTTATTAAATAATGCAAGAGTTGGATAAAAATTAATTCAAGTAAATTATAAGTAAATTTTTAGCTTCAAGTTCAACTATTCAATTTTTCATTAATAATTAAACTTTATTAGTTTAAAATTCGTCTTTTTCCTCTCGTGGCTAAAAACTTATCTATTTTCTTAAAAACAATTATTAATATTATTATAATTTTTTCAATATTGCTGTTTTTACTCTAAAAAATAGTTTTCCTTTTTATGATTGAAAATTGATCTATTTTAGTTAAAAATATCAAGTGTTTATTTAAAATTTAACGATTTAGTTAATAATAAAAAATAATACTAATAAAATAATAAAATAATAATAATAAAAATAATACTCTTTGTGTTGCTTATTTAAATAACACGTGGATTCCGCAACACTGCTCTGACCCAGTTCACTGATCAATCCCTCTATCAATCACCCCATGTGAAGAGCTTCACAGAGTCAGCATAAATAAGACATATTCTAATTCCCGAATTCTACTAGTTTTAGATTCTTTTTTCAGACATATCTAAACATAATCTGACTGATGCAAAAAAAAGCAAAACGAAAAATTCACCGTGCACTTTGAACGATTATAATGATCCATTTGCAACCAGCAAGGGGAATAAAACGATGAGACGTCGGTTAACGAAACAATTTAATATGATTAGATCACAAACGATTGAGGAGCGGCACTGTCTGTCGACTGTCAAATTTGTCGTTAATCGAGCCGCGAATTAAGGCAAATAACAATTTGATCGCCAGGACCCTTTCTGCCGTCTCGAATCATTCCCATGCAAGCATTCGAATAAAAAGTGGCTCAAAAAAAAACCGACGAGAAAAAAATTCATAACATGAGTGCATAATTATCTCTGCAAAAAATAAATAATAAAAAAAAATCAATTACAGAGTAATTTTTTCAATTCGCTGACGTCGCCAGCGGACTACTTGAGTAATTTACATATTACAAGTTTTAAAATCTTCATGAAAATCGATCTTTAATTTTTAATGGAGTACCTAGAGCTATGTGATTAAGTAATTATAGTTAATAACAAATGCAATATAGCAGTAACATTAAAGATAAATATAAACCGAACCTCGATTATTATTTAATTATTATAAATTCCTTAGGTATATATATATATATATATATTTTTTTCTTTATTTATTTATTTATTCTATTTTTTACTTTTATAGATCGCAGATAAGAAAACGGGAGTAGCAATAAGTTCCAATTGCTTTTTAGACATAGCTCTCTATAAATGTAACCAATTAACTTATCGTTATCTAATTTACGATAAGACTGAGGCTAAGATAAGAATATTAATATCAAGACCTTGAAAAAATTTTCCTGATACTCAATTGCAAATAAAAATAAGAATTTTATTTTTCAGCTCATCATAGTAGGGAGTTACGTAACAATATTAGGGGGGGGGGTAGATAAAAATTGTAATGTTCCCTATTGCGTTACAAATTATTTATTAATGTTTAAAAAATTAACCATCTGGCTTTTTTGATAAAAAGTATTTATTTCTTATTGCAACCATTCGTAATTGTTTAGAAATAATTATACGGATTATATTTATAACACAATACATACATTTTCGAATTATAAAAAAAAGATTATTTTTCAAAAAAAAGATTAATGTTTTAAAAAATTAATTTTCAACTAAGCTGTTGAATCTTGAACTAAAAAATAAATTTTCAACAAAGATAATAAACTTTCAATCAAAGAGTTGAATTTTCAACAAAAATTTTAATTTTTTAACCAAGAAAATTAATTTTATACCAAAAAGATCGTTTCTTAAATGAAGAACGACGAAAAATAAATTTTTACGAGGATATTCAACTTTCAATGAAGCAGTTAAATTGTCAATCCAAAAAGACGAGTTTTCTAGAAAAAAATTTGAATTTTCAACATAAAAATTAAATTTTTAACCAAATAGTTGAATTTTAATGAAAATGATGAATTTTCAAACAAAAAGTTTAATTTTCTAACAGAAAGACTAATTTTCTACCAAGCAGTTACATTTTTAGCGAAATAGTTACATTTTTAAACAGGCAGTTAAATTTTTAATCAAAATGATGAATTTTCAAACCAAATTTTTATTTTTTTACCAAAAAGACGAATTTTATACATAATCGTTAAATTTTCCACGAAATAGTTCAACTTTTAAACAAACAGCTGAATTTTCAATCCAAATGATGAATTTTCGAATCAAAAAGAGTAATATTTGAATTTTCAATTAACTACGTAGTCAAATTTTCAATTTATATAATAAAAAGGCTTTCTTAACCAAAAAGATTGTTTTTGAATTAAGAAGATTATGTTTAAATGAAAAAAATGAATTTTAAATTAAAAGTATAAATATTCAAAAAAAAATTTATTTTGACAAAAATATTCAGCTTTTAATCAATTAGTTGATTTGTTAAAGAAAATGATGAATTTTCTAACTAACCAGTAGTAAAATTTTCAACCGAAAATTGAATATTTATATTCGCAGTTATCTAAATAGTTGCAGTTTCAAACACAACAAATAAATTTTCAAAGATAAATCTTTTGTTCATATTTCAAAAAACAAACAATTATATTTTAAATAAAAACAGTTGAATATTAATAAAAAAAAAGAATTTTCAAACCAAAATACTATTTTTCAACCAAGAAGATTAATTTAAAATTAAAAAAAAATTTATTAAAAGGAGGGATATGCAATAAAGAAATTAATGTTTTTCAAAGGTATTCAACTTTAAATTGAGTAGATCAATTTGCAAGCCAATAAAGACGAATTTTTTACAAAATATTTGAATTTTTAACCAAATAGATTAATTTTTAAAACAATAGTTTAATTTTTTAACAAATAGTAAAATTTTCGCCCAAATAATGAATTTTCAACTAAGAAGTTTAGTTTTCAATCAAAAAGATTAATTTTTGACCAAAAAGTTTCAACCAAGAAGATTAATTTTTGTTAACGAAAAAGATAAATTTTTAAAAACATACAGCGAAAATGGATTAGATGATATTTCAAACAAAAAGACTTTTATTCTTAATCAAAAACACTTAAATTTAATCCAAGAGAAGAATTTTCAACCAAAAGGATTATTTTTCAACAAAGAAGATTATTTTTATACTAGAAAAATAAATTCCTAACAAAAACAATAAATCTACAACCAAAAATAATTTTTAACAAATTTTTTAAAGTATCAACAAAATAATTCAATTTTGTATTAATTATTCCATTTTTTAATTAAAATTTATTTTGTATTCGTTCCGGATATTCAAACACTTTATAAAAAATATCAAAAAAGAGGAATTTTCTAGAAAACAGATAAATTTTCAACATAATAATTAAATTTTTAACCACACAATTAAATTTTTAACCAAATAGTTGCATTTGAATGAAAATAGTGAATTTTCAACAAAACAGTTAAATTTTTTAACAAATAGCTGAATTTTCAATCGTACTGATGCATTTTCAAAGAAGATGTGTATTTTTTTTACCAAAAAGACCAATTTTTTACAAAATATATTAATTTTTAATCCAACCGTTGAACTCAAAACTAAAAAAATTTTAAATTTTTAAACCAAAAATAGAATATTTGAATTTTCAGTTAAAGAAGTTGTAAAGTTTTTAATCGCAAAAGACAAATTCTCAACGAAAAATTTAATTTTCATATTTAAAACAAAAAATATTTTGTTTCAACTAAGAAGATTAATTTTAAAAAGGTCATAAACAATAGTAATTTGTTTAAATAATTATTTTTGCTAAATTTAATTAATTATTAACATTCTACCAACTAAGCAAAGAGAATATGATTAACAATGAGAATAAATTGTTTAAACAATTATTTTTGTTAACTTGAATTCATTATTACCTCACATTAATTAAAAGATGGACAAAAAGCCGAAAATTTCTGAAAGAACGGCATCTTTCTAGCATTATTCAAATATAATATTATTAATAATAGTAATAATAATTGCTAAACATTAAATTTTCTTGACTCCAATTAATTACTTAACATATCTTAACTGAAAATTTGACTAAAAGTAAATTTTTTTAACCTGCAATTTTGTAGCTTTTTTCTTAGAAAAATATGATTAACAATAATAATAAATTCTTTAAACAATCACTCTTGTTAACATTAATGAGCTATCACTTTCCTCTAATTGAAAATTAAACATCAAGTGGACATTTTTTTTAAAAACGGCGTCTATCTAACTTCATTCTATGAGAAAATTGCTAAAAACAATAATAATTTGTTTAAAAAATTTATGTGAACATCTAATTATCAGTATCAAATAGTCTTTTGTGTGTCAGAAACAACTTTAATTAAACAAACCGCAACAAAAGTCATAATTAGCGCCAAAAGCTCGCAAACCCACTTTTTCATTTATGGGGTTTTTTGGGACCCTATAAAACAGACTTATGGTGTTGATATTTGTAAAGTGATATTTTATTCGTATTATATGGCTAATTGTGAAGCGAAATGTTGAGTTTCAACTTGATTGAGATAATATTGAAAAGAAAGAAAAAAATTTCTTTTTTTCTTATGGGAAATACGTGTTTAACTCTTCATGGGGTTTCCCCATAAAACTTAAAGAAAAAAAATTCCAATACATTTTTGGAACAGCATAATTTGCAACGATTATAGGAAAACTATGCAAAATGTGCCATTTTTAAACTGTCGGTGACAGGAGGCTGATTTGACCTTGAGGTCAATTTTCAAGGTCAAATAGAGATAAGACCCTTTTTTAAAAGAGAACCGCTATTTTTGACTGCGGATTTGAAAAGAGCGGGAAATTTCACGTCAAAAATGACCTGTGAAAAAATAGTTTTTGTGACCTTGGAAAGTAAAAAATTAAGGTCAAATGTCAGCAAACGTTCCAACAAAGGTTGACCAGGACCGAGGGGAACATTTTACTGTATCATAAATTTTGACCTTGAGGTCAATGTTTAAGGTCAAGTGGAGTAAGACCCTTTTTCTAAATGAGAACCCCTATTTTTGAGTGCGGATTCAAAAATAGCGGGGAAAATAGGGGTTCTCATTCACGAAAAGGGTCTTACCTCCACTTGACCTTGAAAATTGACCCCCTCTCTTCTGGTCAACATTTGTTCGAACCATTTTTTCATAGATAAAGTATTTTAGAAGATATTTGGGATTACATATTAAAATGGGTCACCGTGTATATACTGTCATGTCATCAATATTCATTAGCGCTTCGCTATATCGAATATTTCGATTTTGATTTTACGGTGCATAACCTAGAAACCAACGACACGATACGCTACTGCAAAATTTACGATGTACGTCATGTACATGCACATATTCATACCCACTACATGTGAACCAACGACAAAGGTTTTGCTTCACGCCAGGATGGGATTTAGGTTGAACGTTGAGAGTCACACCCGCGAACGCATTCGTATTACTGCCATAAAACTGCCTCGGCCTGTTCCAACAGCGGGTCGTAAAACTTTTCTTGGTTAAGAAAAACCAAAAATATAATTGCGACTCGCGCTCGACAAAATTGAAGTCCTTATTCCCCACTAGTTTAAGGACCGATGCCACCATCTCTGATTAAATTCGCGGTTAACCAATTATAATTATTTTTTATTCGATGAATTATGATTAACTTGTGAAACGTTCTACCATGATTTTGTAACCACACCGTATACCCTCTTTGCAATGACGTCTATTTTCTGCGCATTTCTGTTGTAACGGCGATTCTGAGTGGCCGAGTCACGAAATTTTTGTTCGCGCGCCATCTCTGGAGCGCCAAACCAAATAAGCTTCTGACGTCACAATTTAGGCGTTGTTTGCTTACTAGTTTAGTCTCCTAGTTAAAAATTCATGTGCAGGAACCTTGGACGATCCTGCACATGTTCCGTCAGACGAAACCTGTACAGAAACGGGTATAGGATCCCTTGCAGAAAGGATTGAAAGGCACCTTCAGACTGTACCTGTACAGTAGGAACTTATGGCTATAAAGTTGCCTTCTTTTTATTCTCTTAAAGATACCTTTACGGGATCATTTAAAGGTTAGCTTGTATACAGATTTCTTTGCAAGACCATTTACAGTTTCCTTCGCTAAAGTCCTGCACAGGAACCAGAAAGGTTACGTGTACGGGTTCATATAGGTTTCGTGAGCAGAAACATGTGCAGGAACCTCCGAGGTTCCTGCACGAGAATTTTTAGCTGGAAAATTATTTAAAATTACTTTTGATTCTAAATTTAATCTGTGTTGGTTAAAAATTTAAATAATTTAATTCAAAAAATGATATTGTTTATTTAATTTAACACATTTACAGTTTCCTTCGCTAAAGTCCTGCACACGAACCAGAAAGGTTACGTGTACGGGTTCCTATAGGTTTCGTGAGCAGGAACATGAGCAGGAACATGAGCAGGAACATGTGCAGGAACATGTGCAGGAACCTCCGAGGTTCCTGCACGAGAATTTTTAGCTGGAAAATTATTTAAAATTACTTTTGATTCTAAATTTAATCTGTGTTGGTTAAAAATTTAAATAATTTAATTCAAAAAATGATATTGTTTATTTAATTTAACACATTTACAGTTTCCTTCGCGCACGGGAATTTTTAGCTGGAAAATTACCGATTAGGTTAAAAAGCGATTAGGCTACTTTAATCATAGTTTAAAATATGGTGGAATGCAATTTACTGATTAAATAAAGTTAATGAAAGATTAAAATTCAATCACGGTTGGTGGAATTGAATCTTAATTTTGTTTCGAGATTTAGCCACGATGTTCTGGAAATCCTTGAAAGCCTGAAAAAGTCCTTGAATTATTTTTTACCATAAATACCTGGAAAAATATTTAAATTTTTTAGGGATATTTGAGAAAACAAAATATTTAACAAAAAAGGATTAATTTTTTAATACACAAGTTTCATTTTCTAGCAAACACAAATAAATTTTCAAACGAAAAGTTAACTTTGCAACTAAAAAATATCAACATTGAATGACGAACATGTTGAATTTTTGACAAAAAAGTATTAATTTTCATTTAAATTAAATGTGGTTAAATATAGTTAAATTTCCAGATAAAAAATTAATTTTTAACCTCATTTTTAACATTAAAAAAAATACATATAAACCAAAGATATGAATTTTCATCTCGAAAATATTTACAACCAAATAGTTTAATTTCGCGTCGACATTATTAAAAAAAAAGTTTTATTTTCAACCAAGAAGATTAATTTAGTACCAAAAGAAGACGAATTTTTAACCAAAATGTGGAATTTTCAACTAGAAACATTAGTTTTCAGTTTCAATAATTAATTTTTAATAAAAAATCGAACAGTTACTTTTTCAGTTAAAAAATTATTTTAAAAAAAATTGAAAAAAAATCAGAATTTGCAACCCAAATGTTAAGTTTTGATGCTAAAATCAGGAATTATCAACAAAATAAATAAATCTTCAACCTGAAAATTTTTTTTAGCCAAATACTTTAATTTCGCATATAATTATTGAATTTAAAAAAAAAGGATTAATTTTCAACCAAGAAGCTAAGTTAACCAAAAATGGAACAATTAAATTTTCAAATAAAAAAATTAATTTTTAACCTATAAACGAAGTTTCAACACAATATATGAATGTTCAACCCTTTCGATTAATTTTGAAGCTAAAACCACGAATTATCTACAAAACAGTTAAATTTTTAATCTGAAAATATTGTCAACCAAATTTTTTTACAACAAAAAAAAAATAATTTTTAACCAAGAAGATTAATTTTCCAGCAAAAAAGATACTTTTCCAACCAAAAAGTTATTTTCTTAACTTGAAAAGATAAATTTTTAACCAAAAAAGGAATTATTAATTATTAAAAAATTAATTATTAATTTTAAAAAATAAAAGAAATTTCAACCCAGTTGTTGAATTTTGTAGCTACGATCACGAATTATCTATAAAACAGTTAAATTTTTAAACCATAAATATTTTTACTTTCTGCCACATCGATGAATTAAACAAAAAGAATTTATTTTCAAGCAAGAAAATTAATTATTTAGAAAAAAATAGATCAATTATAAAACCAAAAAGTTTAAAAAATAAAGTTTTTAATAAAAAAATTAGTTTCCAACCAAAATTGGAATGGTAACATGTTGAGATAAAAAATTTAATTCTTAACTAAAAAACTAAGTTAAAAAAAGAAGAACTTTTAACCCAGTTATTGAATTTTGTAGCTACGATCACGAAGTATCCATAAAACAGTTGAATTTTTAACACATAAATATTTTTATTTTCTGCCACATTGTTGATATAAACAAAAAAATTTATTTTCAAGCAAGAAAATTAATTTTTTAGAAAAAAAAAGATGAATTATAAAACCAAAAAGTTTAGAAAAATGAAGTTTTCAATCAAAACATTAGTTTTTAACCAAAAATGGAATGGTAAAATTTTGAGAAAAAAAAATAATTTTTAACTAAAAAACGAAGTTTAAAAAAAATACATTACTTTTCAACTTCTTTGTTAAATTTTAAAGCTAAAACAATAAATTGTATACCAAAAAGTTGAATTTTTAACCAAACGGGTTCATATAGTTGGTAAAATGTAAATTACACTAACAAAATTAAAAATATTGTTGAATTTTAAATCAAAAAGATGAATATTTTCAATTGAAATTATGATTCTTCAATTAAAAAAATTTCAAAAAAAGAGTTAATTATTTAACCAAGCAGTTGTATTTTTAACCAAAACTATTTTCCTTTTAACCCAGAAGATTATTTCCATACAAAAACAGACGAAATTTAAAAAAAATCAAATTTGCAATTGAACAGTAGAATTTTAAACCAAACGAAATAAATTCTGCACTTCTTTAAAAAAAATAAGAAAAAAGTATCTTATTCTATGAGCAATAAAATATGTGGTTGACCCCACTAAAGTTTTTGGTTGCTTGAAACAAATGGTTCGGTAGATGTATCATTTGGTTGGTCAAATCAATAAAAAAATTTTCATAAAGACGCTAATAAAAATTTGTAAACGTGTTTCTAATTAGAATTTTTATTACCCTAAAATCCTGTTATCGTATTAGCCTTGGCTTCAAATAAAAAATTCTATAAATTCAACATTCCCTATTCTGTTTTAAACATCATTACGTCATCATAATATACACAAGTCTATAAGATATGGCAAATATATAATATATTCACTGGCAAGAAAACTCATCAAGAAAACATTGAAAATTTTATTTAACATTAAGTCAAGTTTAATTTTAGTCACAGGTGTGTTTTATGGTTAAGAACAAATAAGAAACTCGGATGAAAAGAAAAAACGTTATTTGTCTGCGAAGAAGCTAATTCGTTCGACTAACAAATCGTACGTTTGTTTTCTCTGGGATGCCTCTCAACTTCCCACAAAATGTTTTATAGGGAATCACTAACGAAGGCTACCAAGAAAGCGGCTAAAATTAACATTTCCTTAGAGAGAAGTGAAAATATTTTCAAAATAAAATAGAAATTCGACTTAATTGAATAGGTACTTATTTCTTATTTTAGGTGTATTTGTTGTTAGTTGGGATTGTAAAACATTCTAGAATTATAATTTTTTGAAGATTGTTCACCCAAATAGAAATAGATTTTGGTTTTCTTGTAGAAGACGAATTTTGAACCAAAAAGTGCAATTTTCAACTAGAAACATTAGTTTTCAGTTTCAATAATCAATTTTTAATCAAAAATGGAATAGTTACTTTTTCAGTTAAAAAGTGAATTCTAAAAAAAATGTAACAAAACATCAGAATTTGCAACCCAAATGTTAGATTTTGATGCTACACTCAAGAATTATTTACAAAATAAATGAATCTTCAACCTGAAAATATTTTCAGTCCAATAGTTTAATTTCGCGTATAATTGTTGAATTTTTAACCAAAAATGGAACAATTAAATTTTCAGATAAAAAAATTAATTTTTATCCTATAAACGAAAATTCAACGAAATATATGAATGTTCAACCCAGTTGATTAATTTTAATGCTAAAATCACGAACTATCTACAAAACAGTTAAATTTTTATTCTGAAAATATTGTCAATTGAATGACTTATTTTGTACCAAATTCATGAGTTTTTACAACAACAAAATAATAATTTCCAACCAAGAAGATTAATTTTCCAGAAAAAAGATACTTCTTTTGTGCTGAAAAATTAATCATCTTAGTTGAAAATTATTTTTTTTTATGTAAAAGCTCATGAATTTTAAAAGATCCATCTTTAACTAAAAGAATTGATTAATTAAAATAAAAATCAAACTTAATTGAATAGGTACTTATTTCTTATTTAACGTGTATTCATGTTAACTGGGATTGTGAGAACATTCTAGAATTATAATTTTTTCAAGATTTTTGACCTAAATAGAAATAGGTTTTGGTTTTCTTGTAGCTTTTGGGCATCAGTTTTAGATTTTTGAAAATAAACAATTTTTGTTTTTGGATCGTCAGCGCATTTTGCTGTAATAACACAGTCTTGCCATAACTGGCTTTTTTCACTTAAAGCGAAACTTTTGAATTTTAATGTTTTGAAAATTAAAGTTTAAAAGCTTTTTTGTTTAATAATTTTGTATTTAAATGCTTAATAATTTACACGCGTCAAATGAAAGCTACTAATGCTTTTCCACTAATTTTTAATTTTTAATTTTATTTTTTAATTTTAAACTTTTCTTGTTCTTTTTTTGTTCCAAAAATATAAATCCACTTTATCATTTTCGATGCTCTAAATTTAAAAATTCTATTAATAAATTTTATAATTTTAGAAATTATACTATTTTAGGCAATTTTAAATTCTAAATACAGTTTAAAATTGGTTGAAAATTTCACATTTTCCTGTTTAAATCCGGAATTTTAATTCTTTTCGAAAATTCTCTATTTGAACTCATTGTAAGAATCAGAATTTTTTGTTAAATTCCCTGTTCCAATTAATAATTTTAATTTTTTTCGATAATATCTCGTTTCAACTCACAATTGGAATTCATTGGGAAAATTTCCTGTTCCAATTCAGAATTTTTTTCCTTTTCGAAAACGGTTCCAAGTCAGAATATTATTATTATAAAAAAAAAATGTTGTCACAGGCTTAAGATGGTTACAGTCCAACATGACGAAGACATTTTTGGTCAGAGTTGGATTTTCATATATTTAGAATAAATTTTGCACGGGGCTGTCCCGGTATATCATCAGTCACGGACGCATTTATATAATGCAATCAAGTGATCTGATGAGAGC
>JAAAKG020141138.1:0-11937 GCA_010014905.2 Druon quercuslanigerum | reverse complement strand
GATAGAGACATTTTTTTCACAATCTTAAGATTGATCAATATTTTAATAATATTGATATAGACCAGTAGACAAAAAAAATTAACTTCTAAAATTAATAATAAAATATTTCCTGGTCAATAAACCTAAGATCAACAATGAAAATTATTATTATTATTGCACCATTAAGCCGTTTCCCTTTTGGGATAGGCGTGACTCACTCGATGGGGAGGGGAGTAGTGTGAGAAAGGGGTTAAAATTTTTAGATTGATCTAGAATTCTCGTGTTATTTATTTAAATAACACGCTCACTCTGCAACACTGCTCCGACCCAGGTTGCTGATCAATCTCTCCAAATTGTCGAAAATTCTACTTTTTTTGAACAAAATCATTTTTTTGTTGGTTAAAAATAAAACTATTTAGTTTAAAATTAATAATCTAGTTTAATTGAGAATTTAAGTATTATGTTAAAAATTCGCTTTTGTTAGCTAAATTTTTATTGAAATATCAAATATTATACATTTCGTTCAAAATTCAGTTTTATGATGTATAAAATTATTTTCTTAACTATCTCTTTTATCATAATGAATCATGGTGAAAGCATTAAATCTATTTTGCAAATTAAACTATTTTATTAAAAAATTCAACTGATTAGTTGTAACTTAACTTTTTTGTTGAAAATTCATATACTTGTGTTAAAAATTCAACTGTTTTATAGAAAAATAGTCAGTTTGACTTAAAAGTTCAACATGTTGGTACGAAATTCAACTACTTAATACAGAATTAAACTATTTTGTAGAAAATTAATTTTTGAATTAAAAATTAATTCTCGTTCTTAAAAATGTAACTACTCGATTTTTGGGTGAAAAATGATATTTTTTCAGTTAAAAAGTCAACTATTAAGTTAAAAGGTTATAAAAACAAAAAAAGATATAAATTAATTTATTGAACATTCGTCTTTTTGGTAGAAAGTTTAACTATTGGTTAGTAATTTAATTATTTTGTTCAAAATTCGTTTTTTCTGATAAAAAAATAATCTTAATATGTTAAAAGCTTGTGTTAAAAATTAAAAATTTTTGTTAAAATTTTTCTTTATTGACGTAAAAATCTTTTTTGCTTGAAAATTCGTCTTTTTAATTTAAAAATTAATATTTTTTTAGTTTAATCTAACTGCTTTCGATTTCAAATAAAATCATTTATTGATTAAATGGAAAAATAAATAAATAGTGACACTGGCATACAATTGTGAAAATAGAGTCTTGATTCATTAGTGTGTGTGTATACGAGGCCTGCAAGCATCTAAGAATAAATATTTTCCACTTAGTATCACAAAATATAACTCAGGAATTTTTCATTAAAAAAGCAACGAAACAATCGCGTGTGGGTAAAAATATCAAGGCAAGTAGAATGGACGTTTCATATCATTGGTTCAAACGCTTCGCGATTAATCCACAGAGAATACTTTCGCGCTTTATCGAAAAAAAGCGAAAATAAATTAACGTGACGAGGGGAGGACAGGAAATTGCACCGATGTTATTTTTTCTTTCTTTTGGGAATAGATGAAGCGCCCGAGGGCTACGGCTGGAATTGCGATTTTCATCTCCATTTTGATGGCATATTTCTATTATCTCATGAAACCTGAACGGCCGATCGATTAAAATCGATCATCTGCGGGTAAAAAAACATCTGCGAATAAGCAGCTTACGATCGAATTTTAATTTTAATTTTACACGAATTCCATCCTGGTGGAAACAAAACTGCGAATTGAGCCGGCAGCATTTATATATTGTATTGATTTTTATACAAGTACAATTCAGAATTTAATATAAAATAAGTAAGGTAGTTTTTATGCGGAAATCATACTTCCAGAGACAAAAAGTTTTCTATGATTTTCCAAATGATAGTATCAGTCATTTCTTATGAAACGCAAGAAATGATTTCTTATGAAAAAAGTTTTATACTCCATCTCTGCTATTTCAAATTAAAAAAATAATTCAACCATTTTTCGAAAATTTGTAAGAAGCAATAGTAAAAAAAATTCAATTGCAAAAAATTATTTTGATTTTAAAAAACCATAGAAAAACAATTTTTTCAGCTTTCTAATTTTTATCATGACAACCACCCTGAACCCTAAAAGACAAATTTTTAACCAAATTTGTACTTTAAACCAAGAAAGATGAATTCTCAACCAAAAAGTTGAACTTTTAATCACAAAAGACAAATTTTTAACCAAACAATTTAATTTTTAAGGCAAAAAGATGAATTATCTACAAAACAGTTCAATTTGTTGCAGCAACAACGTCTGAATTTTTAAAGAAAAAAGTTCATTTTCATACAAAATAGTTGACGCTTCTACAAAATTGTTGAAATTTTAACCAAATAGACCCTTTTCAACCACACAGTTGAACATGCGATGAAAAATTTAAATTTTCTACAAAACTGTTGATATTTCTAATAAAAAGGACGAATTTGATAGAAAACAGTTAAATTTTCTACCAAAAATGGACTTTTTAATTAAAAAGAATGGACTTTTAACTAAAAGAGATTAGTTTCTATCAAAGATGAATTTTCCATCTAAACGACGAATGTTCAAAAAAAGAATTGAATTTCCGACCAAAAAATATGAATTCTCAACTAAAAATTTCATAGGTTGATATTTAAACCAAAATAGACTATAATTTAAAATAAAAAACAGTTGAATTATACAAAAAGAAAAAAAGAACAAGAATTTTCAACAAAGTAGTTAAGGTAAATGTCCCAGTAATCGTGACCTTAGTTCAAGTAATCGTGATATCGATTTTCTTGCTTTTTATTTAATTTTAATGAATTTAATTCTATTGGTTATTATGAAAGGTTAAAAATAAGCGAGTTGCATAACTAAATGTTCCTTTTAACATATTTTTGTAAAAATATATACAAATTATAATCAAGTTTCACGATTACTGGAATTACCTTCTTAAATCCTTAACAAAAACATATTAATATACAAACAAACAATTGCAATCAACCAAACATTTGTATTTTTACAAAAAAAAATGAAATTCTTATCGGTAGTAGATGAATTTTCAAACAATATAAGGGTTCAATTATCAACCAAATAGTTCAATTTTCTATTAAAAAATTATAATTCTCAACCAAACAGAAAAACATAAATAATAAAAAGAGCCATTTTTTGAAAAAAGGAAAAGAGAAGAATTCTTAAAAAAGGGGAAAAAGGGGAAATTCAGAGTTAGAGAGTAAAGTCTGTGATAGAAATATTTAAACGTAATCGCATGAGAAACTTTTGAAACTTAATTTGTATCAACGTTTATCTAGAATTCACAGGTGTCTTTACTCTTCGAGCGACCTACTATAGTGGCAGTTGGAGCTCAGCCAAATGTCCAAAATCCATTACTTCTATTACTAGATTAGATTTTCAACGAAAAGAAAACAGATTTCTTCTGTCGTCAGAAGTGATATCTCTTGCAGCCAATAAAGCTTACATTCTAACCAATAAAAAATAAACACTTTTATTTTCTATTTTCGATTTTAGTTCGAATGTTTCAGAAAACCTTTTAGCCCCTTATCACAGAAATAACTATGCTTGAGTAATAGATTTCGAAATTTGTTTATAGTGGCCGTTCAAAAACTTTGACGCTGCCAGAGCGTCAAAAATTTTCTCATTTTTCACTTCTGTTGGTACAAATTCTACTATTTTATTGAAAGATCTAGAGATCTTACCTTCTCGTCTTTTAAATTCCACTATTTGGTTAAATTTTTTACACTCTTGACTAAAAAATCTTTTCTAGATGACAACTCAATTATTCTCTTGTCGATTCATCTCATTGGTGGGAAAAGTCATTTCTTTTAGTAAAAATTTGATATTTTGTTGTCAAAAGTACGATTTGGTTAAAAATGAACCTTTTTTGGTTTAAGATTCAATTATTTTTTTGAAAATTCGTCCTTTTTGGTTGAATTTGACTGTTTTTTATTTAAAATTGAAAGATTTTTTGTATAAAAAAACAAATATTACATTTTTTATTCGGAATTAATCTTTTCGGGTAGAATTCTTCTTTGCAAGTTGAAAATTCAACTATTTGGTAAAAATTAAACTATTTTGTTGCAAATTTTTCCCTTCTAAATAAAAGTTAACCTACTTGGTTGCAAATAAAACTGTATGGTTGATAATTAATTTTTGTTTTTAAAAATTCAATTATTAGGTTAAAAATTCATTTTTGTAACCGAAAATTCAACTATTTGCTTAAATTTTTCATATATTTTGTTGAAAATTACACTATTTTGTTAAAAAGTAATCTTTTTTGGTAGAAAAGTTCATGGTTGAAAATTCATTTACCTCATAAGAAAATCATTGTTTTCGCTTAAAGATTCAACAATTTGCTTAAAAATGAAACTATTTGTGGTAATTTTTTTTTGTCTGAAAATTCATCTTTGCAGGATTTTAAGGATTCAAGTATTTTGTAAAAAAATGTTCTTTTTGGGTTGAATTTAACTCCCTTTTAATAAAAATAAAAATATTTCGTTGGTGGAAATATCAACTACTTTATCTTTCGTTTAAAATTAAGCTTTCTCATTGAAAATGTAACTACCAGGTTAAAATTAGAACTTCATTGTTAAAAATTTCTTTTTGTTGTTGAAAATGGATAAATTTAGTTTAAAATTAAATTATTTTCTTACAAAAGTTTTATAACCCCTTCCTTACACTACTCCCCTCCCCACCGAGTGAGTCACGCCCACCCCGAAAGGGAAACGGCTAAATGGTGTAATAATAATAATAATAATAATAATCTGTGACGAAGAAGGGGTGGGAGAGAAACTTTTTTAAAATAGCGTAAAGTAGTTTTCGAACGGCCCCTTTGCTCAAGGGATAATGGGAATAGTAGCAAGAAGTGGTTGCAGAGCTGGGTTCGAAAATAGGTTCACTTAAAATGAAAGGGTGATAGAGGGATGAGGTAAGAACTTTAAGATTGAACGTTTGCAAAGGCATCCGTGACTGACAGCAAACACCAGGAGTAAGAAACTAAAAACGATTCCGTGAGGGCGAGGAAGGTGCTACGAATGTATATCGTATAGCCAATGCCCTATACAGAGCATGCTCTACCTTAGGAAACTTACTTTAAGACAAGAGCTCTCGAGCATCGATCCAATTTACATCTTAAACCCACCCCTAAGTTTTCTACTCGAAATTACCTCAATCATCTCGTAAACAAACGAGATTAAATCAAAAAGAATATCCGCTAAAAATAGGCCATACGTGAAACTAGGTTAATGGTGCAAATTACCCAACAAACAATTAATTTAATATTTGAATATTTTTATACTATAGAAATTAATATTTTTAGTGCAATAGCAAAATATCAAATAAAAATTTTAATTAGTTTCCTGATTTTTCCCTAATTTTTCATTTTCCTTAATGATTAGAATTCAAAAACCAGCAGTTTAATCTTTTACTATTATTAACATACAATATTTTATAAACGGAATAAAATTACAGATTAGAATTATACATTTTTTATTTATTTAATTTTTACTTTAATAATTTTTAAATTATTTAATTTAATACTTTTATTTTCAGCAAAATAATTAAATTTTTAATAAAATAGTTTAATTTACAAACGAAAAGTAGAACTTTAAAGCTAAAGTGACAAATTTTCAAGAAAATAATTCAAAAGTTAAATTCTCATTCTAAATTCTCAATACCGATGAAGTTTCAACCAAAGCGTGAAATTTTCGAATAAACAGTTGCATTTTTTCAATTTTCATCAACTAAGAAAGATAAATTTTTATCACAAAATGGATAGGTTACATTTTCAGTTAAAAAAAATTTTTTTAAACAAAAAAAGGAAATTTTCAACCAAAAAGTTACATTCTCAAACAATGAGATACATTTTCAACTAAAATTACTATTCTTCAACTAAAATGGTTACATTTTTAGTTTAAAAACTATTTTTCAACAAAAAAAAAACGCAAATTGTCCAGCAAAAAGGTGGATTCTTAACCAATAATTTAATAGCAGTGACTTGAAGCAAAAAGATATTAATTTTAAATTATAAATAGTCTAATTCAACCAAACAAGAAGAATTATCGACAAAAGAGTTAAATCCTCAATCAAAGAAGATTAAATTTCATCCAAACAGTTTTATTTGTTATGCAAAAAAGATAAAATTTCTAATAGCTGAATTTTTAACACCAAAATAGGAATTTTCGACAAAAATATAAATTTCTACCTGAATAGTTTTAATGAACCAAATAAAAATTCGTCTTTTATGATTGAAAATTTAAGTAATTGGTTGTGAATTCATGTATGCCGCACATAACTAATATTTTTTGGAGAAAATTAATGTTCTTGGTTAAAAATCAATTGTTGAGTTCAAAATTCAACTCTGGTCGAACATTGAATTCTTTTCAGGAAAGTTAATTTTTTTATTGAAGATTTATCATTTTAATTGTAAATTCATTTCTTTGGTTGAAAATGAAACTATTTTGCTCAAAACTATATTTTTTTTGATTGAGAATTAATTTCATTCACTCAAAATGTAACAATTATATTATTAATTGAAATCGATATTTTAAATTGAAAAATGATATTTACAGGGTGGAAATTTTTTTTTTTTTTGTTAAGGATTCAACTATTTCGTTTAAGTACTTATTGTTTGAGTGAACTCCACTGTTTTTTATTAAAAAAGTTTTAAGAATTTTGTTCATTTTTGGTAAAATTTTGTTCCTTTACGCGTTGAAAATTCAACTATATTTGCTAGAAAATGTATGTACTTAATTGAAAAGTCGTCTACTTTTGTAGACATAGTTTGCTGAAAGTTAATCTATTTTGACGATAATTCAACTATTTTGTAAGAAATTCTTCTTTTTTCGCTGATCTCTTTTTTAGATAAAAGTTCTACCATTTGGTTGAAAGTTTATGTATTTTATTAACATTTAATATACTGATTTATTTATTTTTTTATTTTTGATGTTCAGTTCTTGACCTTTAGCAGTAGTCCTTTAAGGTAGTTGTGCCAAAAGTCAGATACCTACAAAAATAGCTTCCCTATGATTTTAAGAATCAAAATATTGTACCTGATGTCATTCTAAATAAAAAACATTATTTTGATAAAAATTGTTTAAATTCATAACAAGAAAAATTTAACCATGTTTTTTGCAAATTAATTTTTTTACCATCGCTTCTTAATAATTTTTGAAAAAAGATTGCATTTTAATAAATAACGGTTTTATTTTTCCGGGAAAAATTCTCTAAAACTTTACTATTTCCAATTGTGCAGGTAAATGTTTCTATGTCTTCTATTCGAAACATTAGAGTTGTAGAGAATGTTTTCCTGGAAAAAATAAGAAGTCATTTATTAAAATTCAATCATTTTTCCAAAACTGGTAAGAAGCAACGGTCAGTAAAAATTTAATTGCAAAAAAATGGTTAAAATTAATGCTTGTTTTTGTAAATGTCAATATTTTTCAAAAAAAGTAATGTTTTTTATTTAAAATTACATCATTTATAATATTTTGATACTTAAAATCATAGAAAAACTATTTTTTCAGATATCTGACTTTTGGCACAACTACCTTAAGATTGAAAATTGATCTTTCTTTGCAGAAGTCGTTAAAAAATGCAACTACTAAATTTTGGTTGTCTGGAATATTGGTTGTTTAATATATCGATGAGGATTTAAATTTTATTTTTTGATTGCAGAAGTGTCACGTGTCAAAAAAATCTTTTCGACCCCCCCCCCCCCCTCACCTATATAACACTTTCTGACGTCAGAGTCGACCCACACCCACACTCCAATCCCTAATACAGAGTGTCACGTAACATGTCGACGCTCTCAAAAGGATAAAGTTTCATCCCGAAGAAGCACGAAAGACCACTTCAAGACAATTTTCTTCTCTCCCTCGAATTACATAAATGAAACTTGTGCTGATATAATTCTCGCAACATCGCCTCGAGAATCAGAGCGAAAAGCTTCAATTTCTGTTTCCGGAATCAAGAAGAGAGAATCCGGTAACAAAAATAAACATAAGCCTGGGAACAAAAGAAGGCTTTAGTATGGACCAGCACGCTCCGATGAATATATCGATATCGAACTTGTCGGAAGAGCTTTTGTGTCAGAGAGCTGAGCGGAAGTTCTTTTGCATGACCGGGGCAAACATGGCTTTTAATCAAGAAGGACGGTATCGTCCCGGTGAAAATCCGGGTCGGCCCGAGAGAAAACCCCGGGTATTAAAATGTCAGGTTGCACTTAGAACGATTTAACCTATCGAGTGAGGTGGATTTTAATGAGATACGTGACGCAGTGACGCGTCTGCCTCGCCCTCTCTGCTCTTTCAATTCAGATTTGGCACCCTTTCTCTCTATGGATAGAAGATGCATCAAAGGACTTTGTATGCGCATGCATAAGCGGCTGGATTTTTATTCAGCTGATCAAAACAGATCTAAGCTGACATCGCTTGATCAAGATATCACATTTCGATCATCATTAAAATGTTTCGAACTCATAATATTACTCAGAAAACTTATAAACGATAAATTTTCAGATGAAAATACAAAAGATACATCTTCAGATAAACAACTTAATTTTTGACAACAAAAGAGGAAAGACTTTTCAGCAAAATAGTTTTGAAAATAATTTTTAACAAGACAGTTCAATCTTCAATCAATTACACTGCTAGAAATTAATTGGTACTAGGAAAATATTTATTACTTGATTCATTATATATTATTGCTGGTATAGATACAGCCATACATTATGTTTGTTTTGACCAATCGAATCTTGTTGCTTACGTCATTTCTTAAGAAATGACATAAATTTTCCACAAAACAGTTGAATTTTCAATCTGAAGATAGTAATTTTCCAGCCAAAATCTAATCGTGGAAGCTAAAAACAAGAAAATGTTAATTTTAAATCAAAAAAACAGTTAAATTTAACTAATGAAATACTTGAATCTTCAAATAAGAAACAGTTGGATTAAAATAACGAAGAACGTGAATCCACAACTAAGACAGATTAATATTCAACCATGCAGTTGCATATTTAAACAAAACATTGATTATCTGCCAAAAAAGACGAATTTAAAAAAAATTAAACATATATTCTACCCAATAGTTAATTTTTAAAGCAAGATAATTAATTTTCTATCAAAAAGAATGATATTTAGTCAAATTTTCAACTAAAGACTCAATTTTTAATCAAAAGTTGAATACTTACATTACCTCCTTAAAAAATTCATTCTCAACAAAAAAAAACAACTGATTTTCAACCAAATTTTTTTTTATTTTCACCCAAAAGATATAAATTTGAACTGAAATGATAAAGCATCAGCAAAAGAATGGATTTTCAACTTAATTTTTCACTTCGAATTAACTTTCGACCAAAGAAAAACGCATTTTTCAACCAAAGAAAGGCGTTTTTAAATAAAATGATGTACCATAAACTGAACTAATTAGATTTTCAGTTAAAAATATTAATTTTTAATAAAAAATAATACGAATTTCTAACAAAAAGTTTAATCTTTCACTAAAATGATGAATATTCAAATCTAAAAATGAATTTTAAACATACGAGCTCAACTTTGAACGAAGTAGTTGAATTTTTAACCAAAAAATATGAATTCTCAACGAAAAATGTAATAGTTCATTTTTCACCATAAGAAAATAAATTTTGAAGCAAAAACACACGAATTTTCAACAAAATAGCTGGATCCTCAACCAAAATAGACTAATTTTCAACCAAAAGGTTGCATTTTTAAAAAAAAGGGATGAAATTTTAACCCAAAGGTGAATTTTAAAATAAATAATGAATATTCAAACAAAATATTAATTTTTAACAAAGGAGTTCAACTTTTTTCAAAGAGTTTAAATTTAAAAGTAAAGAAAAACGAATTTCCAATATAATAGTTAAAATTTCAATCAAACAAATGAATTTTTAACTTATATGTTGTGTCAGAAACTAGAAGAGTTAAATTTTTAGTTAACACATTGATTTGCAAAAAAAACATTTAGACAAAATATTTTCAATTTCGAGCAAAGTGATGAATTGTCAACTAAAACGATAAATCTTCAACCAACACAGGTTAATTTTCCACTGAACACTAACTGTTTGGTTAAAAATTAATTTGTTTTCATTGTTGTTTTTTTTTATCAAGAAAGATTACGTTTCAAACTTTCCAGCAAATACTTACATTTCTAACCAAAAATGTAATGTAGTATATTTTTTAACCAAAAATAATTAACTTTCCACCAAAAGTTGGAATAAAAAGAAATAGGGGAAAAACTGTTAAGTCTTCGATAAATAAATATGACTTTTGATCATTTATAGACGAGAGAATAATAATTAAAAAACGCTTAAGCTCATTTTGAACACATTTAGAATTCATAAATAAAATAAAGTTAATTTTTTACTACACACTTTTAGATCTGGACTACACAAGATATGTCGGACTAGGTAACCTTTTAGGCGCTGCTTAAATTCTTTCCTGTTATACATATAATGCATAAAGAAATTGTTTATTAAATAACTTACTTTTCTTAATTTGAAATAATTAAATTCTCAAATTCAACCATTTTTCAGTATTTAGTCGTCACAATACCTTTGTTCGGATCTTGATCCCAGTATGTTTTACATGTGCAAATGAATGTCGTATAAGTTCATTGGACTTACCTGAAACAGAAAAGAAAAGAAAATTTAGTATGGTTATACAAAAAGTGTTAAAAGCAGATTTTGTGTTTATTAAAATAATATCTTAAAAAGTAGGTGGAACCAAATTATCTGATTTTTTGCATACTGACTGAACATAACTTTAAGTGGTTGTTTTTAGTTTGTTCTTCTGAATTTTCTATCATTTTTAAAACTCACAATTTCTAAATAAGGAATTTTAATTCTCAACATTTACTTCTAAAAGAAAAACTTTAAATTGCATATGATTATTTAATAATAAAGACAAAAATTATCCTGTTCGTAAATTTTGTACAGTATGTTTCAAAATTTATAGAAGGATTCAACTCATTAGCCCCTGATAAAATCATTTCTTAATGTTTCTGAACATTATTGATAAGAGAGAGATTTTTACTTTAAATGTTTTTTAATGTTGGTACATAATTCTGTTCTTTGCAATTTAGTAGCTTACTCTGATAAACTTATCATATCATTAATATTTTTTAATTTTTAAAATTCTTGCAGGTTTTAAAAATTTTTTAGGAGAATTTTTTTTTATTTTTTAAAAGATTTTTCAGTTTTAAGAGTTTTAAAAAGGTTATAAAATAATTTAAATTTTGAAACTATTTCAAAAATTTTATTAAAAATGTAGATTATTGAAGATTTGGAAATAAAATTTCGAAGCTGTTTAAGGATTTTGAAAGATTTCAAAATAATACAAATTTTTGTTACGATTTTATTACGGAAAAGAATGTAGAAGATTGGAAAGCAGAAATGTTCAATTTTGCAAGATTAAATAGTTTGAGAAAAAATTCGAAGAAGTTTAAGAGATATTTTAAATCTAAAAAGAATTCCAGAAATTTAAAGCTAAATGTATATTTTTGAATAAATAAAACAGGAAATCCAGCACAAAATATTTAGATTCTTTTTAAGAATTTTGACAGTTTTCAAGATAATAAATAAGTCTTCTTAAGATTACTGAGAAAACTTTGGATGATTTTTTATTTCGAAACATTTATTTGAAAAGAATATTTAAAATCATTTCCAGCTATTCCAAAATATTTTCAAAGTTGTCCAAGAACAGTTTGAAAGACTTTATGACAATTTTACAAATAAATGGAATCAGCTTAAAAGTAGAAGACATTATTTGGTTTACGATTCATTCAAAGTTCCAAATTGACCTTTTTCTTAAAAATTTATATTTCAACATTTGGTTCTTCTTTATGCATAATGTGTCCCCTAAGGGTTTACATGACTTCCATTCCTTACAATATTTCCGCTTACATATTAAACAAAAAAAAGAAAAT
>JAAAKG020141137.1:0-11937 GCA_010014905.2 Druon quercuslanigerum | reverse complement strand
AACAGAAATGTTTATAGGACACGGAAACCTCTGGTACCACAGACATAAGATAAGGCTTGAAGAAAGTCCACTCTGTCGACTGTACGAAGAGGATAGTGAGACATCTACTCATATCCTCTGTCACTGCCCTGCGATTGCGGGGAAACGTGTAATACTCACAGGCAATATCTGCATCAATGAATCCGAAATATTGGCCAACTACTTGGCAGCGGTCCTCTCCCTTTGGAAAGGGCTATGGAGTCACGCTTGAGGCTTAGAAGGGGATGCAATGGGAGAACCCAGGCGCTAGGGGCTGTAACGGTCTGAACCCAGAACATTATTAATAAAATAATAATTGGTGGATTTTAATAAGTCAGTAAAATGTGGTTTTTCGCGCCATAAAACACGATATCTGGGTCAAAATTCCAAAATTTGATTCAAATTTTTAAATTTTTTTAATTTGATAGGTTTCTATTTAAGTTATGACGAGTGTCGTTTTCGAGTCACAGAACAAAAATTGAGGATTAATAATCAAAAATTCAAAAATTTGACTTGAATTAAATCTTTCTACTAATTTAATAGATTTCTATAAAACTTAGTAGTAAATGGTTTTCCGGGACACAGAAATCCAAAATTGGTTCCAAAGTTAAAAAATTTTTCACAAATTTAGAAAATTTTATTAATTTTCTTAGATTTCCATAAAGTTATAATGTTCAAATTGAATATTATTATCAATAATAATAATAAATTGCTTAAAAAATAGATTTTTTTATTTCTAATAAATTATTTATCTCACTCTGATGCAACATTTGGGGTCAATATTCATAAATTCCAAATTTTTACTAAAATGTTTTATTTTGAATTAAATTGGCCTATTTCAATAAACTAGAGGGGTTTTTGATTCTGAGAATACAAATTTGTGGTCAAAATTCATAAATTCCAAAAATTGACTCAAAATTAAAAAATTTAATTGATTTAATAGACTTCCATGAAATTTAATAGGAAAAGGGTTTTTAAGTACCAAACACAAATTTGGGGTAAAAACATTATTACTTTAATGGTATTATTAAAATGGTCGATTGCTATCAATTTGAAAAACAATACGAATTTGAGGTCAAAATTCCAAAATTTGACACAAATTTTGAAAAAAAATAAATCTTAAAAAGTACAACAGAAATAAAAAACAGGAGAAATAGGAAGGTTAAAAAAACACCTAGATTGCTTAAACGAATTAAATTTTTTCAAAACAGGTAAAAAACATATTCACCTTTTTTTATTTTTTATTTCCTAATATTGAAAGAGTAAACCATTTAAAATTCGAGAGTTTAAATTTTTAAATAACAAGAGAATATAACAATATTAAAACGATTTGCATGAATTTATCAATTATTATACCTGACAGATATAAATAAAATAAATCATATCCTTTATTTTTAAGAAAATAAGTTTGATGAACTATTTTTAAACGTTTTATATAAAGAAAAATTTATTTCTGTAAAAAACATGCAAAATTTCTACTTGTCAACACTTTTTTTAATTTTACTGAAAAAAAATAAAGTTAAGTTGAAAAAGAATGTTTTTAACCAAATAAAATAAATTTTTAAAGAAATAGTTAAATTTTTAACCAAGCAGACTAGTAAAAACTGGATAACAAATAAAATGAAAACTTACCTTTTTAGTTAACACTATTAGTATTAATTAAGAAAATCTAATTTTCAACCAAGAGAAGACGAACTTTTAACAAATAAAGATTTTTCACTCAAAAAAAAAGTTAATAAAAATAGTTAAACTCTCAAGCCATAAGACGAATTTTTCCTACAAAAATTAAATTTTCAAACAAAAAATGACTTTTCAGCAAAAAGTTAATTTTTTAGGAACCTGATGCATTTTTGCCAGCAAGCGTAAAAATTTCAGATCCAGAAAATTATTTGTTTATTAAAAGAAGAATTTTCATCTAAAAAAGATCAAACTCTAAAAATTGGAAATGTTACATTTTTAGTTAAAAGATTAATTTTGAACCGAAAACATTCGCATAAAAAAATAATTGAATTTTCGGTTAAAAAAGATTTCAGTTGACTTTTCACGAACAAAATATCGATTTTTAAACAAAACATAAGTTTGTGCAAAAAAATTGAATTGTTAGTAAAAAAGGCGAATTTTTAATCAGAAAAAATTACTTTTTAACAAAATTGTTCTAACAAATAGTTACATTTTAAGCAAAAAAAGAAGTGTTTCAAATGGGGAAAATTATTGTTTTTACTAAAAAGTAGAAGTTTCAACTTAAAAATATCAAACATAAAAAATTGGAAGAGTCACATTTTGCAGTTAAAAAATTAATTTTGAACAAAAAAGTGGCTAAAGAAAAATTTTCAATCAAAAATTTTAATTTTCGTATGAAAAAAAGATATTTCTGCTAAAAAACATGAATTTTTAAATCCAATAGGTAAATTTTGAAAAAATACTTGAATTCTATGTTAAAAAAGATTTCAGTTGACTTTTCACGATTAAAATATCGATTTTTAAACAAAAAATAAGTTTCTACAAAAAAATTTTATTTTTAATAAAAAAAGACAAATTTTTAACCAAAAAAATGCCTTCTTAACCAAATTGTTTAATTTTCTACCAAATAGTTTTATTTTTTATAAATTAAAAAAGCTTGTTTTCAAACAGAGGGATTTTAATTTTAAACAACTAATTTTTAAATATTGAATTTTCATTTAAAAAAGAGAATCGAGTTGACTTTTCAAGATCAAAATATAAATTCTAACCAGAAACTTAAATTTTTAATCTGAAAGGGCGAATTTTTTTAACCAACAATGATGAAGATTTTACAAAATACTTTAATTCTGTACCAAATAGTTGAATTTTGAATTTTTTCGAAGAAAGATGAAATAATTTTTACTATTACAGATGAATTAAAAAAAACTACAAATTTTGTTTTAAGTTGAAAATCATTTTCATTTCTTCCGCCTGTCTTCAAGAAACTTCCCTTTTCCCCCTTTTTCTATTTGTTTGCTTAAGTGTGATATAAATTAATCAAACCCATTGCGAAAATCTAACTACTTTTGTTTGAAAATTCTACTATAATATTTTAAATTCATTTCAATTATTTTGTTGAAAATTAAACTATATTGTCAATAACTCTTCTTTTTTTAATGAAAAATTTAACTGCTTGGTTAAAAGTTAAACTTATTTGTAAAAAATTTAATAATATTATTCATTATTAATTTTTTTATTAAAAATTCAATATTTTCGCTTGAAAACCTGAATATTAGGTTAAAGGTGAAATTATTTATATAAAAATTTAATATTTTGTGAGGAAATTTAACTATTTTATAGAAAATTAGCCTTTTTCTTGAAAAATTACTTTTTTGGCTTGAAAATTCAAATGGTTGAAAAAGCGCCTTTTAGTCGGAAATTTATATTTTATGGTAGCAAAGTCATCTTTCTTTTTTGATTTTTGATTATTCACTTGAAAATTAAATTGATTGATTGCAACTTAAATTTTTTTGTTAAAAATTCCGTGTTTCTAAATAATTAATCTTGTTAGTTGAAACTTAATCTTTTTGGCTAAGTATTAAACTATTTTTTTATATTATTTTTTTTAATTGTACTTCTTAACAATGTGATTGTGTTTCCTTCAATTTTATTTTTTTTGTTAAAAGATTTGATCATTTAAATTATACAAATGATATTCACTTTAAATTTGCAATTAAGATGAGGTAATAGTCTGGAATTCTCAAGCCTTTTCCACTTTTCTATTTCTCTCACTTATATTCTCCTAATAATTGCTTGAAATTAGCAAGCATAATTGTTTAAACAAACTTTTATTGTTTATAACTGTCTTTATCTACCTATAGTGATGATTCAGCCACTGCAGGCAAGATCTAGTGTTGATGCAGCCTCTTAAGGCAATATTGGTCTGAGTTCCAACCAGTTAAGGCAAGATCAGCCGGTTCTAGCTACATAAAGCCAGATCTTAGCTCTGCAGCCACTTAAGCCCAGATCTGAGTTCCAGACATTCGAGGCAAAATTCAGAATTCTAGATACTTAAGGCAATATCTAGTGGTGATTTAGCCACTTAAGGCAAGATCTAGTAGTGATCCAGCCACTTAAGCCATATGTAGTCGAGATAGAACCACTTGAGGCAAGATCTAGTGTGTATGCAGCCACTTAAGGCAATATTAGTCTGAGTTCCAACCAGTTAAGGCAAGATCAGCCGGTTCTAGCTACATAAAGCCAGATCTTAGCTCTGCAGCCACTTAAGCCCAGATCTGAGTTCCAGACATTCGAGGCAAAATTCAGAATTCTAGATACTTAAGGCAATATCTAGTGGTGATTTAGCCACTTAAGGCAAGATCTAGTAGTGATCCAGCCACTTAAGCCATATGTAGTCGAGATAGAACCACTTGAGGCAAGATCTAGTGTGTATTCAGTCACTCAAGGCAGTATCGATCTGAGTTCCAACCAGTTAAGGCAAGATCAGCCGGTTCTAGCTACTTAAAGCCAGATCTTAGCTCAGCCGCCACTTAAAGCGAGATCGGAATTCCAGCCACTGAGGCAAGATCAGAATTCTAGCCACTTAAGGCAAGATCTAGTGATAATCCAGCCACTTAAGGCAAGATCTAGTAGTGATCCAGCCACTTAAGCCATATTTAGTGGAGATACAGCCACTTGAGGCAAGATCTAGTGGTTATGCAGCCACTTAAGTAAATATCAGTCTGAGCTCCAGCTAGTTCAGGCAAGATCAGCCAGTTCCAGCCACTTAAAGCAAGATCTTAGCTCTGCAGCCACTTAAGGTGAGATCTGAGTTCCAGACATTCGAGGCAAAATCAGAATGCTAGATACTTAAGGCAATATCTAGTGGTGATTTAGCCACTTAAGTAATATATAGTGGTGCTCTAGCCACTTAAGGCAAGATCTAGTGGTGATGCAGCATCTTAAGGCAATATTTGTTTGAATTCCAGCCATTTTAGGCAATGTCAACCAGTTCCAGCCACTTTAAGCAAGATCTTAGCTATGCAGCCACTTAAGGCGAGATCTGAGTTCCAGCCACTTGAGGCAAGATCAGAATTCTAGCCACTTAAGGCAAGATCTAGTGGTCATCCAACCACTTAAGGCAAGATCTAGAGGTGATCCAGCCACTAGAGGCAATATAAAGTGGTGATGCAGCCACTTGAGGCAAGATCTTGTGGTGATGCAGCCACTTAAGGAAATATCAGAGTTCCAGGCCATTAAGGGAAGATCTAGTGGTGATCCAGCCACTTAAGGCATAATGTGGCTACAACAGCCAACGGTACGTCCTCCACTCTCACATGTACACTAATATTCTACTATTGCTTTCTTCCCATTCTTTTTTTTGTTTACAAGCATAAAGATATGATGGTGTTTACCAGCACAGTCGCGGGACTTCATATAATGTTTTACTAGTAATGGATTTTCAATGGCAATTCCATACTTTGAATTGTCCAATCGCACAGTTGGATGACTTTCCCCCGGTTGAAACTTGTGCAGGAAGTATACCTTCATGCAGGTTTTCAGCATCAAAGCTTATCGCATTCTTAATCTGGTAAGGCCGTAAGCTGATGTGATACAACTCTTAGATTGTTAGCACGGAAAATTAGAGAAGGTTATTATTTTCCTGGTTATGAATTTATTATAATGGACTTCAATATAAGGAACTTTCACTGGCGACAGGTTAACATCTTCAACCACTTTTTTGAGATTATTTATTTGATTAAATCTGGATTTCATAGTTTCTGAAATATTTTCATACTCTTTATCGCTATAAATAGGTTGACGAAACAAATGAAACAGTGCAAATGCAATCTGAAGATAATCATAATCCTTGGATGATGTTGCATTGTCAGCTGGAATCGCAAAGAATTTAAATTTCTACATTAATCGACCAAAAACTTGTTCAATAACCCATCTAACTTTAGTGACGAATCTAGTTTTAATAGCTTCTGTTGTTTCAAGTTGACCAAGACTAGGAATACGTCGCGAAAGCCTCTATCAACTAATTACTAAAAGACAACAAGGTCACCTCTGCAAGAAATGATGGATGGAGCCAAATATCCTGAAAAGGACTGTTGAAATTTTTAAAAACTGAGAAACAGAATTCAACAAAACTCTCCGGAAAATTCTTTAAGAGTCTATCTCTGCACTCTATGATGAATGAAGTCTTCTATCCTGAAAAGGAATGTTGCAATATTCAAACACTAAAAGACAGATAATTTACCAAAAATCTGCTGTAAACTACTTTTAAAAGAGGTAAACTCTTCACTCAATGATGGATAAAGTCAAATATCTTGAACATAAGTTTTGAAGTATGTAAGTGCCGGGAAAAAGCCATGAACTAAAAAATACCAGCAGCAAGTCTAACACTGTACTGTGCCTCGATGGAGTCACTTGATCTTCACTGATTGGTCGATGGAAAGAGATATACGAGATATACAAACAAATGGTTCGAACAAAGGTTTACCAGGACCAAGAGGGACATTCGACTGTACCATCAATTTTGTACTGTATCCCAATTTTCGACTGCGGACGGTAAAAGAGCTCTTTTTAAATCCGCAGTCGAAAACAGGGGTTCTTATTTAATAAAAGGGTGTCACCTCGATTTGACCTTGGAAATTGACCTCAAGGTCAAAATTAATAATACAGTCAAAGGTCCCTCTCGGTCCTGGTCAACCTTTATCCGAGCCATTCATTTTTAGATAAAGTATTTTAGAAGATATCTGTTCGTTTTTCAGACATTTGACCTCAATGTTTTTCCTTTTTTAAGGTCACAAAAACCATTTTTCCACAAGTCATTCTTGACGTAAAATTTCCCGCTCTTTTCAAATCCTCAGTCGAAAATCGGGGTTCTCGTTTGAAAAGAGAGTCTTACTTCCATTTGACCTTGAAAATTTACCTCAAGGTCAAAATTTAAGTTACAGTTAAATGTCTTTCTCAGCCCTGGTCAACCATTTTTGGAACCATTTCTTCGTAGATAAATTATTTTAGAAGATATTACGGATTATAGATTGAAATCTGTCACCATGTATATATTATTTTTCAGTAGAAACTCTAATTCAAAAACATTCTCTGAATTGCACTATTTTTAAGGAATGATTTCACACCCTTAAAAGGGGTGAATTTCGATCATAATATTTTAGGATTAAAAGTTATCTTGAGTCTTTTGTAAGGAAAGTATTAAATTCAATTTTTTTTAAATTTTTAAGATTTTTCATTATCTTCCTCTGAATGGGGATCGTTAAACTCCTTGTAGGGGTTGTTTTCTCATTGAGACATATATAAAATTGTTGTATTATATGTTTTATGATTTAAAAGATTTAAATATATTTTTTTGGAATGTCACAACACTTTTATTTTTCTTCATGATTTAGGGATGATTTCGCCCCATTGGAGAGCTTTGGGGTGAATTTTTAACCCACATCAACCTCTTTTTAATCAAGAAAAGACGTGATTTTACTTTTTTAAGATTTATTTGATAGATAAAATACAACGAAAAATGATTTTATAATCAGTGGTATTTCGTATTTTTTAATTTTATTGGGATCTTCTCAACTCCTAATTAGGCGTAATTTTTTGACATTTTTTAAAAACGAAAAATGATGCTCACTTCGGTTTTTAATCACGAGCAATTGGTACCTGTAACATATTTTTCTATTCTTTCACCAAGTTGCTAGATTGGTCCAAACATTAAGCGAAAAAGCAGCCTATTTTGGCGTAACTCTTTAGAGTTTCAATTCGATACACCTGCTGTTGATGATTCTAATTCTCCCATTCTGACATGGGAGAGTATCAGGGGATTAGTATATCCGAAAATGAATTAAGTTTCGAGATATCCTCGAACAACGGCAGTGTAACGAGGGGTGATGTTCCTGTTGAAATTGTAATAGAAGGCTCAAGGCCACTGTTACCTAGACCATGGTTCTCCAAACTGCGTCAACGAATCTGTAGGCACAAGTCAGAGTAAACCTCGTCCTCTTTTAGAAGAATTAGATCTAATTAGAATAATAGAAGACAGTATCTCCGAGGCAGAATTAATTAGTGGATTAGTGTAAACTACAGAATTCGCAAATAGGATCCACGTAATGGCAACCATCGAATTAGTACGGATCGACACGTTAGTCGACAATTGTTCTTCTCATTTTCTAATTCGTAAGTCGTCATGGGAAAGAATTACGAAGGTTTCCGGTAAACAGCTAGATTGCACTAGGAAGTCCCGCATGATTGTAGAGAATGATTAATTTGACAAGATTATGAGTGAAGACAAATCTACCCGGAACCATACATGAAAGTACACGAATCTGTGAGGTTAGGATAGATAACAAGATAGATACCAATAAGATCTTAGGGCGAGAACGCCAGGGTTAATTTAATGCCGTTAATTCAATTTAATGCCATTTACCATCTCCACTCTAGGGCGAGGAGACAGCTTTTAAAGAAATTTTACGAATCAAGCTCCCGCTTAAACCGCAGGGCACGCTGGGGGCGACCCACTTCATCTCTCATACTACTGATGTAATTGGAAATTCTCTAATTAGAAGGAGATACGGCATATTATCACCTAAGGTACAACTAATAGTATATGAAGGGGTGAATAGGTTGTTGAATGAGAGTATCATAGCTGCATCCTATAGTGATTGGTCCGTGCCGATCGTTATGGCACGTAAACCTGGGGGAAAATATCGCAAATGTTTGCATTTTCGAAAAATGATCGCCAGTTTCAAGAAAGATGTATACCCTCTCCCATATAAGACTGAAGCCGAAAAAATATTTCTAAATTGAAACTCAGCGCTGCCTTCAATCAAATTCCGTCAGATAAAGACAGTCAGCCTTATACGGCTTTCAGGCACGGGCGTGGTTTGAATTAAAGAGGATGCCTTTTGGTATAAGGGCTCTTGGGCAACCTGTCAGTGGCTTATCGATAGGATGATCACGGCGAAGATGAGACCGAACATATTCAGTTACCTCGACGGCATTATTGCTGTCACCACTAGTAGGTGCTGAAAAAGGAGCACCAATTACTTCTTACCCGGTCTCAAGTACAATCAAACAGTTGCGAAGGTTGATGAGAATGTACTTCTGATACTAGCGGTTTATACCAGTATAAGGCAGAACCGTGGCTGAACCATTAAGGTAACTGTTCGGAACAAATGTTAAGTAGAGTTAAGGATAGGAGTAGTATGAGGCATTAGATTGTCTGAAAAGGGTACCGACTGGTGCTTTTATACTGGATTATCTAGGTTTCAAAAATATTGCTAAAAATCTTGTAAACCTAAAGATATACTTAAGCGTTCATGTTTGAGTGGTTTTGCTCCAGATACAAGATGGGAAGGAGAGCCTTTGCAAGTGGAACTCTTCTCCCTGTGGAGTGAAACAAAGGCGTTACGGAGCGTGAATGTCTGGCCCTGGCATGGGAAATCCGAAAATTCTGCAAGCATCGTGAGGGGTTCTATCTTAAAGTTATCGTCGATCCCAGTAGTCTTCGGTGGTTCAAAAATCTAAGGAACCCAGCCGGTTTAAAAGTAGAACTACTTTTCTGGAGCTAAATTTTTTCGTTGAGGTTGAAAATTGATATTTTTAATTAAAAATTCCAAAAGTTGATTCGAAACTTAAAAATTTAATTCATTCCGTAGATTTACTTGACAGTTAGTAGCATACGATTTTTCGAGGCAGAGGAAAATTTGGGTTAAAAACTAAAGAATTCCAAAGTTAGACACAAGTTTTTTAATTTTGTATTAATTTTTGTAGATTTTCTAAAAAGACTCTACGAACAGGTTTTTCAAATTATAGAATTGTGCTTGGGGTCGAAATAAAAAAATTTGACTAAAATTTTTGAACTTTTCATTAATTTGGTATTTTCGTATAAAAATTAGTACGAGTGTCACGTCCCGAGCAAATAGGCGAGGTTAGTGTGGAAATTTGGAAAGAGAGAGATGGTCAGAGTAAAAATGATTTATTTTAAAGTCATAAAACAAATAATTTAGTTACAAATATTAACTTACATATACCTTTTCTCTTTAAAAAAGTGCGAGAGAGTGTTGTTTTGTCGAATGGATCTCCGTTCTTATCGTAGGGCTGCGACGAAACCCTAACCAATGTTCGTTTAGCGAACAAAATGCGCCAACACGATTTACAATTATTAGTACAATACAGGACCCTAAGCAGCTGCCCGATCCCCAGTTGAGTTCTTATCACGAATGTTAACACCGCGGACTTTACTCGAGGAAGAATTAATTAACGTCGAACGAAAGTTTCAGTCGACGGGATTTAGTACTTGACCCCAACAACTGCTTGAGACTAAAAACAAATTTACAGGGAAGCATAAGGGTTTGTGAGTAGCAGAAGTTGCTCAGCTTGGTCTAGATTAAAACTGTAACAACATGTTTTTACTTAATACGTGCTGCTTTCAATTAAGTTTCAAGGAGATTATTGTATATTAACTTAACCATAGGTGATACCTCTAGTCACACACTTTCGGTTACAGTGGGTCTGACTATATATCGTTTCTTCCACTAAGTGGAATAACAAGTGGAATAACAATAAGGTTAAAAGATTATTACCTAATATATTGATACAAGCCGGGGTAGTGGGTTTGACTTGATCCAAATGGAGTGGATGTTTTCAAGTTGGGGTGTGATGGAGTTCAAGCCAGTTCCTGACGGATTCATCGCTTGAGAGCTGGCCGAAGAAAGGAGAGCCGTTTCGAGAGGAACCGTAACTCTCAGATTCGTGAGCCGGTTCGAGAGGAACCGAAGCTCGGTGGTGAGTCGCTGCTGCTGGCTGGGTTTACCCGCTTAGGTTCAGCGGGGCGGAAGTGGTGCTCATACGGGTAGACTGAGGTTGTTTTTCTTCAGGAAGTTGTCCAGTCTGTTCATAGATTTAGCGCCGGGTTAGCAGCTGGTCGGAGGCTGCTGATGGATCCTAAGGGCCCCTCTGGATCTCGGCTGGATCTCTGCTGGGGACGAAAGTGTCTCGTCGTCAGGATGTAAGGGAGGAAGCAGGATCCGCTCGGTTTAGAAACCGAGGCTTCGTATGACGGCAACTTTGAGGTGAGGGCGTTTGGCGGAAGAAGTTACAGGCGATAATGCCTCGTTGTCTTCGATGATGATGACTTCGTCATCATCATCATTCTCCTCCTTCATTCATGACGATTACTTTCCAATGTTTCTCAATTTATGGGAACTAAGTGGACTATATCAATACAGAAACAGTAATTGCATTTAGCTTGTTATAGTTTTAAACTATATAAAATATAAACACACTCGTATTGATTTTAGTTATAATTATGGTTATTCTATATAATGATAGAAATGCAATTACAGTTTCAATTCTATATTACCGATTGTATGTATATTACCGACCGTAGTACAGTTACCATAGTTAGATTAAAACTCAAAGAGAAACGTTAATGCGCGCGCAGAAAATCACAGAAAACGAATTCGGGCTTAAAATGAAAAATTCCAAAATTTGACTCAAATTTCGAAAATCTTATTAAATTTGTATATTTACAAGAAAATTAGTACAAGGGGATTGTTCCAATCAGAGAAAACAAATTTTAGGTCAAAAGTATAATATTCCAAAATTAGGCTCAAGTTTTGAACTATTAAAAATCTTTATTATTAAATGTCGTATTTCATAAAAATCAGTAAATGGGGATTTCCGAGTCATGGTAAATCATTCACCAAAAATGACACCAAAAAATTGAAACTACTTCTTGGTTACGGAATTTGCGGAAACCTATCAAGCTACCAATAAAATTTTCAAAATTTAATGCAAATATAATTGTAGTGAAATTTGAGGTGAGTGAATTGGAGGAGTATACAGAAGGGTTTGGTTGAAAGAGTTTGTTTGAGCGATTGTAAAGTTGTAAAGGGGATAAGGATATTTTTGAAGATTGAGACAGATTTGTGTGAAAGTTGAGGTTAGGTTGGTTAAAGATTT
>JAAAKG020141136.1:0-11937 GCA_010014905.2 Druon quercuslanigerum | reverse complement strand
TATGTATATAAGATAAGTATAGATAGGATAGATAATTGAAAAATACTTCCTTTCGAAAGACGATTCTAATCTGATGCTCGAAATTAAAGAATGAACATGCAGATTTTAATTTTCAAAATTGAGCTGTTCAATGAGAAAACGTTAGTATATAAAGAACTTTAAACGTCTAAATAAACCTTCATAAGCTATTTGTAAAGAAAATAATTTAAAATGAATAGATTCATAATTAAACGCTTTAATTTATTTTCATATACTATTCAAATGTAATTTCAGTTTAAAATAAACTCTTTTAATAATTTTGTAATGGAAGAAAGCATCAGTTTGGTAAATTTGAGCGATATTTAGTTGTTCATATAAAATTAGTCATTATAAATTATATATTCAAAATCAAAAAACTCAAAACTGAATTGTTTGAAATAAAGGATTGAATCGTTGGAATTTTACAAAATTAAATTTGTGAGTCAGCTATGTATTGGTATGAATGTTTATTCATAAAAAAACCCTTGACAAATGATTATTTTGTAGTCACAACAATTTATTATTTGCTTCAATGATATTGTTATTATTGTTTTTGATTTAAAATCCCTTAACATTTCTTCTATGTAGACCACTCTGAAAATTTCTAATTAAATTAACAGAACTTCTTGTGCGCAACAACCTTTTTCCTTTTCAATGGATTTTCTCCTGGTATATGAGACATTCCTAGTGTGGGAAGTTTTTAAACTTCCAATTGTTCGAAATAGTTTTTTTGTCAATGTTTACCATTCCCTCATACTTTTTAGTGAACAATTGTCTTGAACTGACACGGAAGTACTATATATAAATAAACCGCTATTTATTAAAATGCAATTTTTTTTAAATTAGTAAGAAGCGACGGTCAGAAAAACTTCAATTGCAAAAAACATGCTTAGCATTATTGTTTTTTAGTTGTCCATTTTGACATTTTTCTTTTAAATAATGTTGTTTATTTGAAATGACCTGAGTACAATTTCAATAACGTTAAATAATAACTTTTGAAAAGATGGCTGTCATATGTATATATGTATATGACAATCCAGACCACATATTTACAAGTGAAAGGCTCTAGTGTTTCTTACCTGCACTTCAGAAAACGCAAATAACATGACAAATGTTTTTTTGTGTGCACTGGCACAAGCATAAAAAAGATTTTACGTTATCAGTAAGTCAATGACATCATGCGCAGGGAAAATTTACACGGAAGTAGCAAGGTTATTATCAATGCTCTAGAAGAAATGCAATCATAAAATAACATGCTTTGATATTGACTCCATAAGCATATATATAAAATTATAGGTTGAACCATTCGGAAAATACGTTATGAATATGTATTTCAGAAATTTCGAAACCTTCCCTCCCCTATGTGATTCTTTATCATTTTTCTTTTAAAACTGACAAGGTTTGCTAAAAATTCCGCCAAGGCGTGGAATTATTTCTTTATGGGTACGAATTTCATTATGATCTAAAAACTATTTCTTCTGATAACATAATTTTTTTTAAATTTAACTTTACAATAATGAAAAATGTGTAATTTTTTTGTAATATTGCTTAAGGTCGGAAAAGGCTTACATAGAATAAAATAGAAAATTTTGTTTGTTAAAAAATCAACAGCTTTGTAGAAAAAGTATTTTAGTTTTGCACATAAAGGATCCGCAAATATTATAAATAATCTTTAGTTCATATAGGTGTACACAGAGAATTTAAATAATTTGTATATTGTTGAACTTAATTGTTATACAAAGATTATGTCAATAGATATACTACTTCATGGTTTTGTGGATGACCAATTTTGTTTCACTAAATAAATAGAGATTATTGCTCATTCAATGATCAAATTGTGAATTATCATAAAACAGTCAGGGAGAGACGGTGAGGGTATTAATGGCGAGACACATTTCAAAAAAAACTGGAAGTAGAAAATTATCTTTATTCTAAAGCTTCTTCCAGCGTCATTATGTATACATATTTTATATATGTTATGACTGGTTTCTGAAATTATAATGGGACACGTTAGAGAAACTTTTGTTCTCTATTATTGGTGCCGATTTTAAGTTTTCTTAATAATTCTGTTATTAATAGTCTAGACTTTCATTTGTTAATTAAAAGAATTCAGGTCAACCAATCGATTACGAATTGCCACTTCATGCAGTTTTGTAAAAAGTCCAATTGGCGGAAAAATAAAATTTCAAACCAAAATTTCACGTAAAGTTCTGATTTGAAAAATCTAGTGCTTTATTTTTAGGACCTACTATGCAGAAAAAAATGCCAGCAACATCGCTGTCATTGACAAGCATAATTTGGGCTGGAATTTAAAAAAATCTGTGGAATGATCCATAAAGAAGTATATTGCTTACATAGATAATTTGATTCGTTTGTATATTTTTCTCATTTTTCATAGAAAATTGTTTGCTTGAAGGAGCATCAACTTCAATACATAAGTATCATATAAAGTAACCAAAGATTGTGAGAAAATTAATAAATCGATTATTTGAGATATTTGTTCATTAAGTAGTAAAATGAAACTAAATAGAAAATACGACGAGCCAATATTTTTTACATCCTTATAAAGAACATACTTTTCATAAATCTCTGCTATTCTACAAGCAACAAAAGATAAAAGAATATTGATAAATTTACCTAGGATTGTAAATGTGGGCGTTCGTATAAAAGGGGCCATATTAGGGTGTAGCGTAAAATACAAATTTCCGAAATTATAAGGGCCTGTTGTGCCCTTTTTCCTCTTTATCTTTAAAATAATTGTGTGAAGTTTCATTAAAGCAAAAACGGTTTCACCGAGCCGGAAAGGCAAAAGATGTCAAAAAACACAGAAAGTAGGGTTATTTAAAATTTATTTCAGGCATGCAAGTCGTATCGAAAAAAAACTCGTCACAAATGTTGCTGATGATGTCAAAAGATTTATTTTTTGTTGAGGAAATTTTTTGACTGAAGCAACCATTTTCGAGAACAATGAAAAAAGGATAAAAGAGGTCAACATTTTTTTTATAATTGCATCTGCTTTTAATCTTGTTTATCAGAGAAGCCTTAGAAAGATATAAAATAAAATTCCTGTTCCATAAGATGTCACAAAGTTCGATTTTGAGTTGTAATACAACATTTTCGGATATTTATTCCCTGAATGATTGTGCAAATACCTTAAGAGTTCATGCAGCTTTTGGCTAGTTTTTCTCATTGATTATCCGGAATCCACAAGGATGAGGTTGTTGAATTCAGAGTCTCGCCTTAGACACCTATTCGATCCATCCAACTATGAGAGTGTAATTTAATTAACCTTCAGACTGAGCGGACGTCTTTTCCTTCGCGTCCCGATTTACTGCCCAATTTGGGATTTGTAGTTAAGTTTTCAGGAGTGAAGGAATATTTGTTGTATACGCATAGTGAGTGTTGTTGGATGGAATTCATTTTGTCTCCTAAAAAAGAAATTTTCTTTAACATAATTGCCAAAAATGTATGTGACTGGACTGTGTATCTAATCTTACCTCAAGCATAAAAACTGACATTCACATTTCAGTCCCTCAGACTACCATTAACAAATACGATCCACCTCTCAGCCCGGAGATTGAGGACCTTATCCACACGCGCAATAAACTCTACCGAAGACATCAAAACAACTAAAAGCTGTGACCTTAAAAAAATCATAAACCACATTCGAAAAACTATAGAAATTAAAGTTCAAGAGCACATATTTTAAAATTGGAATAATGAAGTCGGTAAACTTCAAATTAAGGATAACTCTATATATCGTATGACTGAATCCCTAACGAAGCCGTGAGTTAATATTCTCCCTCACAAAAATTCAGACCAAACATTCGCGCTCTTTTCTACCGATAAAGCAAATCTCCTAGCGGCAAATTATGAAAGTAACTTCGTTCCACATGACGAGACATCTGACCCTCAGCAGATGGTGGAATGTGAACAAATTGTCTCCGATTTTCTCAAAATCCCATGTGCTGATAATTTCAAGAAAATAACCCTTAAGGAACTAACAAAACAAATCAGAACTACTAAAAATAACAAAGCTTCTGCTCCTGATTAAATTTCAAACTTAGTCCTCAAAAAACTTCCGATTTTGTGCCTCACTCTCCTCGTCAATATAGCCAATGCCTGTATTTAACTAAGCTACTTTCCTAATTGACAATTTGTCTTCTTAATAGAATGAGCAAAATTTTTGAAAAAGTAATACTACCTTTAAACCGCAACAATACGGTTTTAGAAAAGGTCACTCTACGCAGCACATGATGTTCAAGCTAACAGAAGCCGTTAGCTTAAATTTCAATCGAAGAAAACGTACTGGAGCTGTTTTCCAATGTAGAAAAAGCTTTTGATAGGGTTTGGCATGTAGGATTGCTTAGAAAACTAATAAATAACAATTTCCCAAGAGGGCTCATCCTCTTTATAAGCTCTTATCTTTTTAATAGAAAATTCTCTGTCAAAATAGGCCAGGCACTCTTAAAAAAGAAACCAATCAAAGCAGCTGTGCGCCAAGGCAGCATACTAGGACCGGTATTCTTTATTATTTACGTAAACGACATCCCTAAGGGCCCCAAAGTTTGAATTGGATTATATGCAGATGACTCCGCGTCATTCACTTCCTCCTGGTCCGCTCAAAAATTTTAAAACCACTAAACTTGGCAGAATACCAGCTAAAATTAATCGACCCAAAATGTTAAACAAACCAATAGAATGGAAAAATTCGTAAAATACCGAGGGTTAAGCTTCATAAACTTTTTAATTAGAAGCAGCATATCCATGAAACTAAAGAGGAAGCTCTCGGGTTCTTCTCGCTCTTAAATCCTATCATTAATAGACACTCGAGTCTAAAATCCAAATATGAACTCCTAATCTACAAAATGTTTATCCGACCAATCATAACTTATGCATGTACAATATGGAGAGGCCCGTCAAAGAGTGATATCAATCACATTCAAATCATACAAAATAAATTTCTCAGAAGTCTCACAAAAAACCCCAGATATACTAAAAACTCTGTCCTTCATAGAGAATTTCAACTACCATACATTTCATTGTATATTAACGAAACCGCCATTAAATTTTACGAATCTACATCATTATCACCTTTTGAAAATATTTCTTCTCTAGGGAAATTTAATTTTGATCGATTTCGCAAACACGCAATGCCAAAAGACTTGCTCATGAAATAAGTCATCCAAGTCGAGGTGGCCCTGCCACCCCCGACCTACTGGCAACTTTCATTTCTTTTCGAGCCTCTATTCCACTTCCTCCTCTTCTTCTTTTCTCATATTTTCTTCTATCAAATAAATTAGCTGAGTCGCGTGGATTTTCCCCGCTTGCGGGCCTTTTTCCACATATAATTAACGTCACTTTAAACTCCAGTCATGTGAAATTTCTCTCAGATCGTGTAACAACCCCCAAACAAGTAACTCACAACAACTTCTTCCAGTCCAGTCAGTCTTTGGCGAGATCATTAATCGCGAGCGTGCGACTGGCACGCCTTCGCCACGTCAGCCACCCATACTCAGGCATTGGACCTCACAAGAGGGGGCGATGGTTGGGGCCCCCTCACCCACGCCCTATTTCTTTTTTTTCTTTAGACTCGCACTCGGTTTCCGAATGACATCAGCAACCATCCGTCCTATACAATCTCGTCACACCAGTTTCTCTACCTCTCGAGCCTAAGAAGAAGTCTAATAAAAAAGGCTGCTTTTAAACAATCTCTGGGTGTTTTTAATCGTCATCATCAAACACCTTACTCTTAGTCCTTCTTAGGACTAGAGTAATTTTAACGTAAAAGGAAGGAAATAATCTTGATTGATTGACTCCGAGCAGTAAAACATTATCGACACCCGGAGGTGTCCGATTCTAGGTCCGTTGTCAGGCGGTAACGGATGGCCCACACAGCTTGTCACCACCCGAAGGTGGTATCTCTACCGGTATCCAGTATCTCTGCCAGCATTCAGTATGTCTGCAGGCACTCAGCTTGTTTGCCGACACCCGGAGGTGTCCGATTCTCGGTTTGATACAAGGAGGTAACGGACATGTCATCACCACCGGGAAGTGGTAATTCTGCGGGTATCTGGCCTCTAAGCCAGCATCTCGGCCTACATTCCAGAATCAGGCCTATCTGCCGCCATCCAGCATCTCTGCCGGCATCCGGACTAACTGACTTTCGATCCGTTTCCAGGAGGTAACGAAAGTTGCAACCAGCCTATGACCACTAGACAGATCAAGTCCCATGAGGAGGCAAACGAACCCAACATGCGGGTTTGTCAGCCCCCCCCCCCCCCCCCCCGAATCAGCAAGCCCACGGACCGATCACTGGTGATGAACGTGAACATAGAGCGGGGTATTCTCTACTATCCTGCTGAGCCCATTTCGTACGGCCACTGCAGAGCGACCCGAAAGCTACATGCGGAACTTAAAATCCACCGGGAAGACCCGGTGGAGGTGGAAAGGACGGAGATGCGGGACGGGTACAAGTTTGTCATCCGGATTTGCCGGCTGGGAATTGACCAACCACGAACGGCAGGAACTTGTTCTTCCCAGGACTTCTACCAGGATCTCGACGTCAAGCGGCTTGCCTACCCGGCAAAATTTGAAGAGCCGAGTTAGTTTTCACCGAGTAGCAGAGGGAAGAACTTTTGCGGTAGAAACATCTTTACGTGACGTTCGAAAACAGAGCCTTTTAAAGCATTGTTTACTAAAACCCTGCTTCAATGAACGCATGAACCTGAAAGACCCCTGTAAGAGATTCATCAGTTCATAGCCAGAAGACAGCGAAGAAGGGAATGAAAAATCTGAACGCCTGGCTGTTAAAAAGACAAGGATATATTTATTTAAAGCCCCGTCGTTCCACTATCTTCCTCAAGAAAGGATCCTCTTAGACCATACCCGACTATCTTTGGAACGTGACGTTGTTCGTTGTGACTAGATATTCTTTTTATGCATCTCACTATGTGTGGATGAACCTTCAAGCTTTGCAACAGGCAGATGATAAGGCTATGGGAGGTTTAATCAAAAGATTTCCGATAATCAATCCACGCAATCGACAGGATGCGCTTATAGGCTGCTGCGTCTTTGCAGACGCACCTGTCAATTAGAAGGTTCTCTCGACAGCCTACTTCAACTTTTTTGAGCAAGTTTGTTGGTCCATCCCTTTCCACACAAGCTCAATTCTTCGAACAATCTTGTTGTTTAAGACAGCTGTAAAGATCATCTTAAGTGTGTTTAAACAAGTTATTGGCTTATATTTCTCTGCGTTGGACAACCACCCAGTGCGGAATGATCGCTACCGAGTTTAAATATGACGTGAATATGCAGGCCAGATGTTCATGCGTAGAAGTAAACTTTTTCCACTAGAAGTTCTTGATACCATATGGACCTGCAGCGGAAAAGTACTTCGAACCAATATTTTTCTTCACCTCTTTAGAAGTAATTGGCAGACTTTTCTCCTTATATGTTATAAGGTTGTCGCAAAACTCCTTGCAGCAGATCATATTATCAGGATCTTCTTTCAGCTTCATTGTTTTCAGGATCTTGTATACATCTCTTAAAAAATTCTTCACCTCGATGGGCTTTGGTAGATTTTTGACAAAAACAGGGGGAACGCTGAATATGAGCGATGTGTCACAAGAAACTGTTGATTGTCCCTAATCCATCTCTCCCTCTTCTGTATTTTCCTCTTTGTGTCAGATAATGTCCTATTTTGTCAACAATATGCTGCTTGATTTTCAGCAGCTTAGACTTGTTCAGTGTATTATTGAAGGTCTTCAGTTCTTAAGAAAACTTTTGAACCATTTTCATGAATGATCTATCGGATATTATGTAGTCAGTCACACACTGAGTACGAGACGCGTTCTGTATTGCCCATCAAATCTTCTTGTTCACTTGATTCATGCGCTTTTTGATCTTTTGATCAATCATCGGGTTTAGCATTAGATTTAAATCAGCAAAAGCTGTCGCAGCGCAATAAACTGAACAATTAAAAGTCCAGAGATCGGACTCCTTTGAGATTTCCTGACGAAGGGAGCCATCCACTTTAGCCAGATCTTTGGGCTCAGGAGGAACCTGTATCTTAATGTTCTTTCTTGTCCTGAAATCACTATCATCTTTAAAAAAAGCTTGCTTTCGGCGTTTGGTCTCAATTTCGCTTCCTCATATTTGTCTTTAGCTTGGCCCTGTAGCATTTAAGAAAGAGCTTTGAGCATATATTCAGTTTTCAAAAGGTAGACACGTTGATTTGGTACCGACTGATGCGAAACTTGCTGAAGCTCTTGGTGTATCTGGTATCACAAAGTGTACATACGCGCCAAAAATTCTCCTTTAACAGGGATATTATTTGATGGTATCATTGTTGTTTCCACAAGCAGATAGAGAAAGGGTTCGTCCGTCCTTGTAGAGCCCCGCATGCAAGGGTAAGGATGCTTACTCTGTGTGGTCGCCCGGTATTCCAGAGTCACCGTTTGATAAACCTCACACATATTTCTTTCAGCTTTCGCAAAGGTGTGTGTGTGTGTGTGTGTGTGTGGGAAAGACACGCTGAGGCTTACCAAAAAGTATGTAACTTTGTTACACGCCAATGCTATTCTTATGGGTGTGTATGTGAGGTTGCATGCTTTTTGGTAAGCCCCAGCGTGTCCACCCAGTATATATATACATATTATTTAGAATTTGGATGATCTCAAAGCCTGCATATTTTTTTTTCACAATTACTAACACGATTTTAGGACATCGATATTATATCCGACGGAACAGCGTCGCCATCTAGGAAAAATTGAAAATGGAATATTACATATTTTTCGTTTTTTTAATGGTATTTTGTACTAGATTTTTTTTTTTGCTCTTTAAACATCCAGAAAATGGTAGTGGCGCCCAAAAAACTACCCCTAAGTCATACATACCTACCCCCAGGCCCGTTTCCAGGATTAGCGTTCAGAGGGAGGCCCTCAGATCGGAGAGGCAACTAATGTACAATTGTTTTCACAAAATACTTCTGTAAATCAAGCATTCACATAAAGCATAATGCAAAACACAAAATTATATTCCTTATAAGACACAATGAAGCATACATAATATATGAGGAAGGTAAAGCATCATAATTATTTGGAAAAAATGACGTGATGGATGTCTGTTTACGTTTCATGAGGAATGTGAGGTAATTTGGAGAATCTCTAATGTATAAAAATGAGTAACAGTTGAGAGGTACACAAAAAAATACACAAAAAAGTACGCTCACTTTTAAACGAAGTTTTTAGTGCTGGACAGTGTGTTAAACACTTATGTAAAGGCGCATTTACACCTTGCTTCGGTTAGTCGACGATCAGCCAACATATTACAATTTTCCTACCATTTTCCTGTAATGTATTATAATATCACCGGAAATTTATTAGGGAAAATTAGTAATATTTCAGTAATTTTCTGATGATACTACGTATTACCGAAACATTATAGAAATATTTTAAGGAATTTTGAATGCAGATCAATTTGAAATAATTTTAATCGCGCAATGGACTTGCCGTCGATGCCTACCCATCGTGATGAAAATGTTTTAAATGTGTGAAAACATCTTTAAAAAGCGTAACAATTGTTCAGAACTTTGAGTGGATCACTTAACACTTCTAAATTTACCCCTTTTATAACAAAATTCAGAAATCACTGTTTGAGCAGAATTTTTTCTCTCTTTTCGCTCTCCACTGCCCAATATATCATGCCACTAAAAACTACCTATGAGTCAAACATTTCAGTCATTAGTAACAAAAAGTTGCTAAAAGTATGGAAACAAGTTCAAAAAATATGAAGATCACACAGACCTTTCAATTAATTAATTCCCTCTTTTACATTAGGATGCCAATGTCATATGGGATTCTGGGCCCACAATGTCTACATCTGAAAACTGTTTAAATTTGTTATACTTGGCTCAGCGAACGAAAAGTCAATAGGCCTAACCACCAAAGTTGTGCCGTTTCTCAGGTATTGATTTTCAAAGTCGCAAAGTTCATGCATTGTGAATACTGAGTTTGCATATTAGTAGGGCATGCAGCAGCTTTATTCTCTATTAATATGCGTTTGTTTTCGGATAAATAAACAGTACTGTCATCGAATATATTTACATTTATTAAGAAGTGATAAAGTAATTATAGATGCTGTAGTTTCTCTTGTCTTTTGCCTCATATTTAGTATTAATCGACTCATTCGAATAATCTTGCAAGACTGCTAGCAGCGAGGGATATTCAGCGAGTGTTTTTATTATTTTTTGACATTTCACATGTCCTAAATACCAAATCATTGTCACGACATGTGCAGAACACCCTACTGTCCTAAGCCCGTTTTTACATTAAAAACAGTAACTAAAAATAGCTTCTAAACCTTCTACGATTTTTCAATGCACACATATCAAACGTGTCACATAGCTCGACATAATCTGATCCAGGGGTAGTGTTTGGCTATTAACCTTCCAGTTAAGAAATTTAAGGAATATTAAATATAATATAATTTTGTATGCATTTCATATAATTATATGTAAGTCCTGCTACATAAATTTAGGTGGATAGGTAGTTTTCAGGGGAAATTATAAAAGGGAAAAATTTTTAAGCATTAAGTAATTAATTTCAAGTTTTGAGTGATCGTTACATTGTTTTTTGGTACACATATTATATGTCATCAGAAAACGAAAAAAGAGCAAAAAAATCTCCCCTAAACTCTTATCTCATTATTACAATCTTTAGTGAGTTTTCATAGGTGGCGACGCTGAGTGCTCGTCTTGCTAGCGCCGCCACCGTTTTCTCAGAACTTTAATAAGAATAAAAAATATATGCAGAAAACTAGCAAAAAAAGAGCAAAAAATTATGGAATATTGCATTTTTTATTTTCCCTTGGTGTGGTGGCGCAGAGTCGCCGGACCTCTGGATTTGCACTCAGTGGATTTTTCGGTTAAAGTTCTGCGAATAGAAATGCTTAAAAATATTTAATATACATAGATAGATACTGCAGAGTCCACAAAATCATATATCCATGAGTATTTGATTCCATAGTAGTTAAAAAACGAAGTTACAGTTGATTTTCCCAGCGTGATGATAGGTTCGATATTAAAACTGCTATATGAAATGATAAAGGTAAAATAACTTGTTGACTTTTATGCATGCCAAAGTAAAACAGTGTAATATCAAAAGTAGTGGGTTCTAATAATTATTCAAATGTAAAAAGATTTTGGATGCGCTCAGTGTTATTGAGCAAGCGGCTCCGCATATGACGCTGGAAATTCATGGTTTGCCCATGATGCCTAACGAAAGCCTCCTGGCGTATTGACCAACGGAGCTTGCACAAAGCGAAATGCTCTACCGTCACGTATATCCCGTAACATAGGCACTAATATTAAGACATATATGGACTGAAAGTAAGTATAAATTGGAATTGAAATTATAGTAATATTTTAAATGTCAAAAAGAATTGTCTTACGCCTAACCCGAATAGCACAATTTCGCATATTCGCAACATGGCGTGTCCGCACGCATATTCTAAAAAAAAATATATCAAAAATTTTATGTTTGATAAATGTAGTACTAACATACATAGTGATAATATAATAGGGTATCAAATTTTAAGCTTTATTTACCTAAATATATATTTCAAACTGAAAAAATAATTAAAATCAGCTCCGCGATTTATAACTTTGCTAGTGGTAAACTGAAAACTGCAATTATCTACAGATTTTCTTTATTAATACTGAAAATTCTTGGCAGTCTGGAAACAAGGATGAATTTTGTCATTTCAGAACACATAAGTTATTTTTTAGCTTAAGATAAATATATATTAACAATAGATTTAATACTTTCACGATTATTCATTCTGATAAAGTAGATATTTCGGGTTTCAATCTTGTACAAAACTACGAATTTTGCCGACGTTTCGTGAACATTGCAGTTC
>JAAAKG020141135.1:0-11938 GCA_010014905.2 Druon quercuslanigerum | reverse complement strand
TAAAAATAAAAGTTGTATGGTATTTCATAAAATTTAAAAGATTTGAAATATTTGAGAATAAGTAAAAAGATTCCAAGGAATTTGTAATGATTGTAGAGCGGCCAAAGAGTTTAAAATATTTTATAATATATTTAAAAATGCCAAGGATTTTGAAAGAATTTATCAAAGTTTTATGGGGTTTCATAAAAAAATTTCAGAAGATTGGAACAATTTTAGGGTAATTTAAAAGATTTCAGGGAATTTTAAATATTTTAGAGATTAAAATGATTTCAATGCGTTTTTCAGTGATTTCTACATTTTTAAGGAATTTCCAAGAATTCTAATAATCTTCAGGGACTTAAAAAATGTGTATGAGATTTTAAAGAATTTCTTTGAATTTCGAAAGATATGAAATATTTTATAGAACCTATGTAGAAGGTTTCAGAATATTTTTAATGATTCCTCAGGATTTCATCACATTTCCAAAGATTGCAATAATTTTAAGGCATTGTAAAATATTTTTATTTGATTTTAAATTTAAGGAATTTTAAATATTTGAATGCATTTCAAAGAATTTTACCGAATCCAGAGTTTAAAAAATATTCCAGTGATCTTATAAGATTTTAAAGAATTTGAAATATTTTAGGTTATTTTCAAATATTAGAAGAATTTTCCCCTTAATTTAGATAATTTAATTTAATCTTTATATTATTTTAAATAATTTAGAGGATTTTTTCGAGAGCTTTAAAAAGTCCTGAGGTTTCTTAAAAGATGTCAAAGAATTTTACAAATTTATTAAGAATATTTTTTAAAAGTCCAAGGAATTTTCAAAACAAATTTAAAAGTCCAAGTGAATCTTAGGAACTTAATTAATTCCAATTTCACTTAAATCTATGGATTTTTTATTATATTTTCCAATCCAGTTGAATTCTTTTGAATTCCTTTGAATTCTTTTGAATTCCTTTGAATTCCTTTGAATTCTTTTTAATTCCTTTGAATTCTTTTGAATTCTTTTGAATTCTAAAGGACGTGAATTAAAACTAGGCTAATAAAATGTTATAGAATAAAATTTAAAATAGTCTTATTCGATTTATAAAAGATTCTATATTAAAAATATCACAATTAGAAATAATTATATAGGATTAGGAAAATTAAGGAATTTAGAAAAAAATTGCACGGCCATCCTGATAAATTCACTAATTTTCTTTAATTCAACAGGAATTTTTTCCTTCATTTTTACATACAAATTTTATAAAAATAATAAACACTATTTTTAAAATACAAAAAAACTATCTCTAGTATGAATGAATGGATATTTAATAGTGAAAGCAAACTGCCAATAACAAGTGCAGTTTGTCGCAGTCTTTTGGTATAGAAGAGAAAACTTGATGCTCCAGAATATTCCCCAAATTCTATTTTCTTCAATATTTATTTTAACTCAAATTGCTTGACTGAATAGAAATATTTTTTATTTTTCCTAATTGCCAGGTTATCTCATTTTCATTTTTCCGAATTACCATTTGCAATCATTTTTATATTTCCGAATTACTATTTAAACCGATTTTTATTTTCCTGAATGATATAGTTCCGTCTTTAAACAATAAAGATTAAATTGAAACGAAATATTTAATATTTCTTACTTCATGTATGAATTTTTAATTAGGAGTTTCGAATTGACTACAAAATTGTTAAGTTTTTTAGTGAAGGATATAAGTCAACAAAATAGCTCAATTTTAAACCTAAAAAAATGAATTTTTAACAAGAATGTGATTTTTAACTAAGAGAGGTGAATTCTCAACATAATAGTCGAATTTTCAAAGAAAAAATATTAATTTTTAACTAAAAATGAATTAGTTACACTTTCAGTTTGAAAAATTATTTGCCAGCACTAAAAAACAAGAATTTTCAACAAAATAGTTGAATTTTCAACCAAAATGATGATTTCTAACAAAAAAGAAGATTAATTTTACGTTCAAAAAGAGAATTTTTTAACAAAATGTATAAATATTCCACAAAACAATTGAATTTTCCACCGAAAACCAAATAGTTTAATTTTACACAAAAATTAAAATTTTCCACCCGATAATATGGATTTTCAACTAAAAAAAGTTCATCTTCAACCAAAAAGTTAGTTTATAAAAATAAAAAGTTCAATTTTTAACAAATAGTTGAATTTTTTAACAAACCACTAAAGTTTTTATTTAAAAAAGCTAAGTTTTCAACTAAAAAGCTCAGCTGTTAGCCACAAATAGAATAGTTACATTTTTATTTGAAAAAATTAATTTTTCGCAAAAAAATGAATTTTCTTCCAATTGAATTGAAACAAAAAATGCGAGCTTCTAACAGAACAGTTAAATCCAAAATCGAAAAGATGATATGAAAGAAAAGAATTATTTTCTAGGGAAAAAAGACGAATTTTGAAGAAAATCGATAAGTTTTTCCACAAAACAGTTAAATTTTCCACTAAAGAATATGAGTTCTCAACAAAAAAAGAATATTTTTTGTTAAGTAGTTAATTTAAAAGTTCATTTTTCTATCCAAGTAGTTAAATTTTCACCAAAAAGATGAATTTTCAATAAAATATTTGAGTTTCCAAATAGAAAATATTAATTCTGAACTAAAAATATAAATTTTTAACCAATTATGGAATAGTTGTATTTTTAATTAAAATAAACTTATTAAATTTTTCAGTCTAAAGATGAATTTTAAATATATGAAGATTTTAAAGAAATAAATATGTTAATTTCGATAACAAAAAAATGAGCGCAATAAAAAAATATCAATATTCAACCAAATAGTTACATTTTTAACCAAAAAATTAATTTTCTAACAGTTAAATTAAACTATTTTGAATCCACAGTAAAACAGTTGATTAAAAAAAAGAAGAATAATTTTCTACCTAAAAAAACGAATTTTCAAAAAAAAAAATAATAAGTGAATTTTCCACCCGACCAGAATAGTTAAATTTTTGCCTGAAAGATGAATTTTTAACCAAATATTTAAATTTGTAAGTAGGAAAGATTAATTTTCAATTAAAAATATAAATTTTCAACCAATTGTGGAATAGTTATATTTTCGGTAAAAAAAGACTAGTTAGATTTTTTACTCTGAATATGAATTTTCAAAATTTCAATATTTTAACCAACAAAGACTTAATTTAAAATTTTAAAAAATTAACGCAATAAATATATATATATATATATAAATATTTAATTAAGTAGGTCAAGCTTGGACCAAAGTTTTCAGTTAAAAAAATTAAATTTTTAAACAAAAAAAGAAATGAATTTTCAACGAAATAGTTCAATATCTTAATATTTTAACGAAAAAGGATTTAAATTTAGATTTAAAAAATGAACGCTATAAAAACATCTAAATATTCAATTAAATAGTTAAATATTTAACCAAAGTGATTAATTTTCTACTAAAAAACTCGATTTTTTAACAGAGCACTTGATTTTTTCAACAAAATAGTTGAATTTTTAACCAAAGTGATGATTTCTAAAAAAAAAAGATTAATTTTCTCTCGAAAAAGACCATTTTCCAACAAACTGTATAAATATTCCACAAAAAATTGAATTTTCCACCAAAAGTGAAATAGTTGAATTTTCTACAAAAGTAGTTCAATTCTTAAATAAATAGTTAAATTTTCGATTAAAAATGATAATTTTTCAGCTAAAGAAGATAAATTTCCAACCAAAAATGTAACGGTTATCTTTTAGATTAAAAAAATTAATTTTTGACAAAAGAAAAGCGACGTTTCTACCAGTTTAATTGAATTTTCAAGAAAGTATATAAATTTTACATATAAAAATATGGAATTTCAACAAGAAAAAAGATAATCTTCAATCAAAAAGTTAATTTAAAAAAAAATAGTTTAATTTTTTACAAAAAAGTTGAATTTTCTACCAAATCAGTTGAGTTTTCAATTTAGAAAAATCAGCTTTCACCTAAAAATTTAATAGTTAAATTTTTAATGAAAGAAAGTTAATTTTCAAGCAAAAAAGAAACTAATTTTTAAACAAAAATGGATTTTCTACTAGTGAAATTGAACCAAAAATATAAGTTGTTAACAGAATAGTAGAATCCACTGTCAAAAAATTGATTTAAAAAAAGAAGATTAATTTTCTACTCAAATAGTTAAAATTTTGTCCAAAAGATGAATTTTCTATCAAATATATAAACTTTCAAATATAAAAGATTAATTTTCAATTAAAGAACTAGTTTAATTTTCCACTCTAAAGATGAATTTTCAATATTTCAATATTTGACCCGACAAAGATTTTAAATTAAATTGAAAAAATTAATAAATACAAAAATTTGAATATTCAATCAAGTAGCCAATGTTTTTAACAAAAAGATAATTTTTTAATAGAAAAACATTAATTATTAACCGATTTTCTACCAGTTAAATTTAACCAAAAATAACAAGTTTTTGACCAAATAATTGAATCCAATCAAAAAATTAATTTAAAAAAAAATTTCTACCCAAAAAGACGAATTTTTAACAAAATAAATGAATTGTCTGCCCTACCAAAATAGTTAAAGTTTTGCCAAAAAGATGAGTTTTCAATCAAATATTTGAATTTGCAAATAAAAAAGATTAATTCTCAATAAAAATATAAATTTTAATCAATTATGGAATAGTTGTATTTTCAGTTTAAAGAACTAGTTAAATTTTCCATTCTAAAGATGAATTTTCAATATTTCAATATTTGAACCAAAAACGATTTTAATTTAAATTGAAAAAATCAATGCAATACAAAAATATTAATGTTGTGTTAAACAGTCAAGGCTTAAAACAAAAAGATAATTTTTAACGCAAAACATAAATTTTTAACCGATAAGATTAATTTTCTTTTAAGAAAACAGACTTGTTAAACTTGAAACGTGATTTTTTAACTGAAAGAGATAAGTTGAAAGAAAATAGTTAAATTTTTAACTAAAAAAGATACACTTTTAACTAGAAATATAACAGTGAAATTTTCAGTTAAAAAAGTTAATTTTCAAGAAAAAAATTTAATGAATTTTCAACGAAATAGGTAAATATCTGAATATTTAAACGAAACAAGGATTTAAATTTAGATTAATAAAATGAACGCAATAAAAAAATATGATTATTCAAATAAATAGTTAAAGATTGAACCAAAGATATTAATTTTCTACGTCAAAATACGATTTTTTAGCAGAGCACTTCATTTTTCAACTGAAAAAGATACATTTTCAACCATAAATGTAATAGTTAAATTTTAATTTCAAAAAAGTTGATTAGCAGGCAAAAAAAAGAAATTATTTTTTTAACGAAATAGTTCAATATCTGAATATTTAAACGAAAAATTATTTAAATTAAGATTAAAAAAATTAACGCAATAAAAAACATATGAATATTCAACCAAATAGTTAAAGACTTAACCAAACTGATTAATTTTCTACTAAAAAACTCGATTTTTTAACAAAGCACTTGATTTTTCAACTAAAAAAGATATATTTTTAAACAGAAATGTAATAGTTTAATTTTAATTTAAAAAAAGTTAATTTTCCAGCAAAAAAAAGCATTTGTAAGGAAATAGCTACATTTTCCAGACCCAAAAACGATTTTAATTTAAATTGAAAAAAATAATGCAATACAAAAATATGAATATTTAATCAAGTAGCCAAAGCTTGAACCAAAAAGATAATTTTTTAACGAAAAACATCAAATATTAACCGATAAGATTAATTTTCTAGCCAAATACAGAATTTGTCAACATAACACATGATTTTTCAACTAAAAGAGATAAATTTTAAGAAAATAGTTCAATTTTTAACTAAAAAATATACATTTTTAATTAAAAATGAAGTAGTGAAATTTTCAGTTAAAAAAAGTTAATTTTCAAACAAAAAAAGAAATGATTTTTCAACGACATAGTTCAATTTCTGAATATTTTAACGAAAAAGGGATTTAAATTTATATTGAAAAAAATAAACGCAAAAAAATATGAAGATTCAACCAAATAGTTAAAGATTGAATCAAATTGATTAATTTTTTACTAAAAAATTCGATTGTTTAACAAAGTACTTGATTTTTCAACTGAAAAAGATATATTTTTAAACAGAAATGTAACAGTTAAATTTTCATTTTAAAAAGTTAATTGTCAAGTAAAGAAAAGACATTTATTTTTAACGAAATAGTTCAATATCTGAATATTTAAACGAAAAAAGGACATTTTTATTTAAAAATGCAACAGTGAAATTTTCAGTTAAAAAAAGCTAATTTTCAAACAAAAAAAGAAATGATTTCTCAACAACATAGTTCAATATCTGAATATTTTTACGAAAAAAGATTTTAATTTCGATTTAAAAAATTAACGCAATAAAAAAATATGAATATTCAACTAAATAGTTAAGGATTGAACCAAAGATATTAATTTTCTACCTGAAAATACGATTTTTTAAAAGAGCACTTGATTTTCTAACTAAAAAAGATATATTTTCAACCAGAAATGTAACAGTTAAATTTTCATTTAAAAAAGTTAATTTTCAAGTAAAGAAAAGACATTTATTTTTAACGAAATAGTTCAATATCTGAATATTTAAATGAAAAAAGGATTTAAATTTAGATTAAAAAATAAACGCACAAAAAATATGAATATTCAACCAAATAGTTAAATATTGAACCAAAGTGATTAATTTTATACTAAAAAACACGATTTGTTAACAGAGAATTTGATTTTTCAACTGAAAAATATACATTTTCAACCATAAATGTAACAGTTAAATTTTAATTTTAAAAAGTTAATTAGCAGGCAAAAAAAATAAATTATTTTTTAAAGAAATAGTTCAATATCGGAATATTTAAACGAAAAAAGGATTTAAATTTAGATTAATAAAATGAAAGCAATAAAAAAATATGATTATTCAACCAAATAGTTAAAGAAATCTTTAACTATTTAAATTTCAACCAGAAATGTAGCAGTTAAATTTTAATTTAAAAAAAAGTTAATTTTCCAGCAAACAAAGAAATTAAAATATGAATGTTCAGTTAAATAGCCAAGGCTTGAACCAAAAAGATAATTTTTTAACGTAAAAGATCAATTTTTAACCGATAAGATTAATTTTCTTTAAAAAAACATACTTTTTTTAAACATAAAACATGATTTTTCAAGTAAAAAGATAAATTTTAAGCAAATAGTTGAATTTTTAACTAAAAAAGATACATTTTTATTTAAATACGCAACATTGAAATTTTCAGTTAAAAAAAGTTAATTTTCAAACGAAATAAGAAATGAATTTTCAACGAAATAGTTCAATTTCTGAATATTTTAACGAAAAAAGGATTAAAATTATAGATTAAAAAAATTAACGCAATAAAAATATAAATATTCAACCAAATAGTTAAAGATTGAACCAAAGTGATTAATTTTTTACTAAAAAATTCGATTGTTTAACAGAGCACTTGATTTTTCAACTGAAAAAGATACCTTTTCAACCAGAAATGTAACAATTAAATTTTCATTTAAAAAAAGTTCATTTTCAAGAGAAAAATAAAGGAATTTTCAACGAAATAGTTCAATATCTGAATATTTTAACGAAAAAATGATTTAAATTTAGATTAAAAAAATAAACGCTATAAAAAATATGATTATTCAATTAAATAGTTAAAGATTGAACCAAAGAGATTAATTTTCTCCTAAAAAGCTCGATTTTTTAACAGAGCACTTGATTTTTCAACCAGAAATGTAACAGTTAAATTTTCATTAAAAATGAAGTTAATTTTCGAGACAAAAAAGAAAATAATTATTAACGAAATAGTTACATTTTCCAGACAAAGTGATAAATCTTTACCTAAAAATATAAACTTTTAACAAAACAGTACAACTTTAACCAAGCTGTTGAATGTTTGGCAAAAAAAGATAAATTTCTACCAAAACAGTTGAATTTTCAATAAAATTATTGAATTGTCAATCAAAAATTAGAATGTTTAATGATAATTCATTCGGAAAAATAAAAATTAACTAAATTTGCAATTAGAATACTTAAAAATAATATTAAATCAGATGATTTTAGTTAAAATAAATATGATTAAAAATATAATTTGGACACTATTGAAGCGCCTGGTCTATAAACTTGAGCAGGATAATCTGAACGCGTTTTCTACAATAGTAATTCAAGCTAAACTAAATAATACTGCAAGTAATGTCTCAGATAATCAATTCTACCTGTTTGACCGAAACTGATTGAACATTATCCAATTTGGAATCGTTTTTCTGCCTGCTGCATTTGCTCGTCGCGAGCCTCGCCGCCCAACAAAATAGACAGTGTACAATGATCAAAAAAATCGTGACACCAAAGCAAACGCCAAGAGTCATGCCCGGCTTCTCCCAGTTGAGAATCGGATAAATAAAACGATTTCCAAGCTTGTCGACGCCCCCGGCGGCATAATAAATCGCCGAAAATATCACATAGGCCAGTGCAACGAGCAGACACCACCAGAAACTAATAACAATAAAGGGCACTTTAACAATGCAGAGATCAACGATCATCAACAGGCTGTTGCAGACATGCAGAAGAATGTTGAGGAAGTCGACAACATGAGTTTTCGGATCGAAAACGGCGCCCCAGTAAATAATCGTCACACAAATCGCCATGGACGATGTGACGACATAGAGGAACCAGTAGGTTCGTTCCAAGAGACTTAGATTTAAATTGACTGGGTCGAAATTGGTTAATTTCTGGAGGTTCCATCGACGCGATACGATTATGGCACCCAGGAGTGATTGAGTCAGTCCCAAAACGAGATCCCAATTTGTCAGGTAAATGGCCCAGAGGTGGTTGTTTCCGCGTGGCTCCTGACTGCCGATTTCGAAAACTGAACAGATGATGATTGAGGCCCAGGAGAGGAAGATGAGCCATCGGTAGATTAGGTACCAGGACTCCACTTGCTCCTGAAATCTGCACTCGGAGAAGAGGCGAGCATGGGGTGGTTCCGTTTTTAGGCGGGACCATTTCCGGGACACTCGGTACCAGAGTTTGTTCACCATTGCTCGGCGACCTGCAAATAGAAAATAAAAAATTAATTTCTGAATTGTATAAAATATTTTCTTTAATTATAAAAAATTTTCAAAAACTTTAAGAAGCCTCAAGTCTATTCAAATCCTGGTGAAAAAATCCCTGACAATTCCAGGGTTTTTTTCAGGTATCTCAAGCTTTTTTCAGGTACGATTTTTCGCGAGTTTATTACAAATAATTTCCCTTTTTATTTTATTTACCATTGCTCGGCGACCTGTAAATAGGAAATAGAAAATTAACTGGCGAATGGAATAAAATATTTTTTTTCATTCCAAGAAATTTGCAAAAACTTTAATAAGCTACTCAATCTACTCAGTCTATTTAAATCCTGGTAAAAAAAATCCCTGACAATTCCAGGGTTTTTTTCAGGTATCTCAAGCTTTTTCAGGTACGATTTTTCGCGAGTTTCTTACAAATAATTTCCCTTTTTATTTTATTCGCCATTGCTCGGCGACCTCCAAATAGAAAATAAAAAATAAAACTTAGAAAATTAACTGGTGAATGGAATAAAATATTTTTTTTAATTCCAAGAAATTTTCAAAAATCTTAATAAGCTACTCAACCTACTCAGTCTACTCAGTCTACTCAGTCTACTCGAATCGTGGTAAAAGAATTCCCTGAAAATTGCAGGGTTTTTTCCAGGTATCTCAAGCTTTTTTCAAGTATGATTTTTCGCGAGTTTATTGTAAATAATTCCCTTTTTATTTTATTCGCCATTGATCGGCGATCTGAAAATAGAAAATAGAAAATGGAAAATTAACTGATGAATGGAATAAAATATTTTTTTTAATTCCAAGAAATTTGCAAAAACTTTAAGAAGCCTCAAGTCTATTCAAATCCTGGTAAAAAATTCCCTGACAATTTTATGGTTCTTTTCCAGGTATCTCAAGCTTTTTTCAAGCATGATTTTTCGCGAGTTTATCACAAATAATTTCCCTTTTTATTTTAGTCACCATTTCTCGGCGACATGCAAATGGAAAATAGAAAATGGAAAATTAACTGGTGAATGGAATAAAGCATTTTTTTTATTTCCAAGAAATTTTCAAAAACTTTAAGAAGCCTCAAGTCTATTCGAATCGTGGTAAAAGAATTCCCTGAAAATTGCAGGGTTTTTTCCAGGTATCTCAAGCTTTTTTCACGTATGATTTTTCGCGAGTTTATTGTAAATAATTCCCTTTTTATTTTATTCACCATTGCTCGGCGACATGCAAATAGAAAATAGAAAATGGAAAATTAACTGGTGAATGGAATAAAGTATTTTTTTTATTTCCAAGAAATTTTCAAAAACTTTAAGAAGCCTCAAGTCTATTCAAATCCTGGTAAAAAATTCCCTGACAATTTTAGGGTTTTTTCCAGGTATCTGAAGCTTTTTTCAAGTATGATTTTTCGCGAGTTTAACACAAATAATTTCCATTCTTATTTTATTTACCATTACTCGGCGACCTGCAAATAGAAAATAAAAAATAGAAAATAGAAAATGGAAAATTAACTGGTGAATGGAATAAATTTTTTTTTTTTAATTCTAAGAAATTTTCAAAAACTTTAAGAAGCCTCAAGTCTATTCAAATCCTGTTAAAGAAATCCCTGACAATTTTAGGGTTTTTTTCCAGGTACCTCAAGCTTTTTTCAAGTATGATTTTTCGCGAGTTTATTATAAATAATTTCCCCTTTTATTTTAGTCACCATTTCTCGGTGATCTGCAAATAGAAAATACAAAATGGAAAATTAACTGATGAACGGAATAAAATATTTTTTTTTAATTTCAAGAAATTTTCAAAAACTTTAAGAAGCCTCAAGTCTATTCAAATCCTGTTTAAAAAAATCCCTGAAAATTTTAGGGTTTTTTCCAGGTACCTAAAGCTTTTTTCAAATATGATTTTTTGCTAGTTTATTATAAATAATTTCCCTTTCTGTGTTATTCGCCATTTCTCGGCGACCTGCAAATAGGGAATAGAAAATAGAAAATAAAAAATTAACTGGTGAATGGAATGAAAGTTTTTTTTAATTCCAAGACGTTTTCAATAACTTTAAGAAGCCTCAAGTCTATTCAAATCCTGGTAAAAAAATTCCCTGACAATTACAGGATTTTTTTTCCAGGTATCTCAAACTTTTTTCAGGTACGATTTTTCGCGAGTTTATTAAAAATAATCTCCCTTTTTATTTTATTCACCATTGCTCGGCGACCTTCAAAAAGAAAATAGAAAATTCACTGGTGAATGGAATAAAATATTTTTTTTAATTCTAAGAAATTTTCAAAAACTTTAAGAAACATCAAGTCTATTCAATTCCAGGTAAAAAAATTTCCTGACAATTCCAGGGGGGTTTCAAGGTATCTTAAACTTTTTTCAGGTATAATTTTTCGCGAAATTATTAAAAATAATTTCCCTTTTTATTTTATAAGAATTTAATTAACATTACAATATATTCATAAATATTTTAGAACGATAGATTAAATAAATAATTAAATAATGCTAAAAACATAATTGAAATTTAAGATATTTAAATGAGAATGATATCAAATTTAAAATCCTTTTTAACGTCCAATAATCAAGTTAATGTGAAGAATTCCTGCAAATAAAATCAAGAATCTAACGAATAAATTTGGACAACCACAAAAAAACGTTCCCATTGCAATCTCAAAAAAAAAACCTTCCTGTTCTCCCTTCCGCTAAAAAAGAAAAGAAAAAGATTTTTGTTTTTCATTTAAAGAAAAATAAAAAAGAGAAAAGCAAAATGAGAAGGCAACCCACCAAATCCTTCTCTTTTTTATTTCTTTCATTTTCTTTATTTTCACCATTATCAAATCACAATAAAAGGCATTTGTAGAAAATTAAAACCAACAATAAATAAAAATAAAATAAAAATAAAATAAAAATAAAATAAAAGTAAAATAAAAGTAAAATAAAAAAAAATA
>JAAAKG020141134.1:0-34170 GCA_010014905.2 Druon quercuslanigerum | reverse complement strand
AAAATAAATTTTTGAGTTTTTTCCAATATGAAAAATATATCCTGAACATCTATCTAAAATAACATATTTTGCGAAATTTTTATCATTACTGTATCATGTATCTCTATTTTCTTCTGTTAGAACGTTTACTGCTTTGTTTATTAATTTATAAAAAATTATTATTATAAATTTAGTTCAAAGTAGTAAAACTAATTATTGTTAGTTTCAAATAACATAACATTTTGTTTCTAAACTTACGTTTCGACAGCCTTTTGCAGTTTTTCAATACGTTCTTCAAGGGAGCGAGCTGGTCCTTCTGTAAACACGGCCAAATAAGCCAGAACGGGTCCGACTAACGAATTTATTTCCTCCACATCAGGTCTCAATTTTTCAGCATCTGCAGTCAGCTCCTATTAAAATAACCAATCAATATTATAGTCCAGCCTTACAGTTTAATTTTAATGACAATCATTTACGATTTATTTAAAAACTTTATTTTAAAAAACAGAAACAACTTACATCCAAAACTTTGATTGTGTCCAAAACATGTTGCTTGGATCTAACAACTGTATCCACAAGTTTGCTTCGTTCTTCGATTCCATTTAGGCGAGCCTCCACATTAGTCCAGCGAGCCTCAAATTCTTCCCAATGTTTTGAAAGTGCCTCCAGAGCATCGCGACGCCCTTCCAAACCGGAAATGAGGTCACGCCATTCAGAACCGATTTCCGCCACCTGAGTTTCGATGATCTTCTGATTTGTCGCATCCGCTTGTCGAAGGATTTCCTTGCCTCTTTCGTTCAAAAGATCCAACTCGAAGTGTTGATTCTGAAAAGAAGTGGAAATTCAAATGATACAAATATGTTAGATTATCAGGAGATAGCAATGGAACTAAAGATTATCAAGTTATACGTACTTGAACATCATTGAGTGCATGAGTAATCTTCTGGATATTAAATTGAAGACCAGCGAGAGTTGTAACCGGTTCATCAGTGAATCTAGTTCTTGAAATCACAGCCTTCACACGTTCCAAAGTTTGAGAATAGTCTCTCCATGTTTCAGCCCCTTGTTCAAGTCGAGCTTTTTGAGACTTAGCGGTGTTCAAAGTGTTCTTTAAAAGCTGAGTATGTTGCTGTTGTTCTGCGCTTAACTCTTCCTGCTCAGATGTATTTAAAGAGGGCCAAATTTTATCAGCAGCTTGTTGAATCTGCTGGGAAACCAGCTCCCTTATTGAAGTTTCACTACTGAAGAAAATCTGCAAAATGATTTTAAGATAAAATATAATTGTCTGAAGATGAGCATCAAACTAAATAATGATCGCAATAATGTACCTTATGCTCTTCCAGATCACTTAAGATATTCTCAAAGTCAAGTCCCTCCTTATTACTCTGAAGTCTTATCTCAGCTTCCCTGACCCAGTTGTGAAGTTTCTCAGCCAAGGCAGCATAGTCCAGTCTCATTTGTAAGTTGCTTTCCAAATATTTTCCCCTTTCCTCCAGTTCTCTGGGCATAGAACTCAACAAAGAGACAGCTTCACTAAGCATTTCCTTCAAGGAACCAGGCATACCATCCTCATGTCTCACAGACTCCTTCAAGTTCCTAATTCTATCTAGGTATTCATTCACTTCATCAGAAAGCTCCTGGTGCTTCTTCAGCTCTTCCTCTACATTCTCAGAATTTCTTTCTAAAAGAGGACGAGTCTTCACTTCCTTTTCTTTCCCTTCAAGCCAGTCTAGAATATCAGCCAACTCGTCAGCAAGACGTTTATGTTCTGCAGCAGCCAGCTCATGTTGTTCTCTTTGAGACTCAACGGCTCGTCTCAAAGTTTGTAACTGCTGTTTCAACGACTGAAGTTGATCTGTAATATTGTTCTTATCAGCAGCTGAACCTTCCGCAGCAATTTGTTGGCCCTTATCATTTGCACTTGCAAGAGTGGCTTCACATTCCTGAATTTTGAGAATCACATCATCATACTTCTTAATCTTCTCTTCAGTCGTCTGTCCACCTTTCTCGATATCTCGAACTATTTCCGTATACTTGGCAATGAAGGTTAACATCTCATTAATCAAGGCAATAAATTGTTGTCTGAGAAGAAGAAGTTGTCTTAGTTTCGCAATCTGAGCCTCTAAGGCACTTATCAGATCATCCTGCTGAGTGATGACTCCATGAAGGTTTCCGACATTCACGTTTTGAAGATCAGAGAGCTTAGCTTTGTTGTCTTTCAGGTCACCAAGAATTTTCTCATAGGCAGCGAGCATGCCCTCTACATCCTCAACTCTGGATCCTATTGGTTTATTCAGTTCTTGGAGTTCTTGTTGAACATCAGTCATGAACTGCACAGCTTCTGCAACTCGAGCGGCTGCTTCTTCAGCTTCGCCAATGCTTTTTTGCAAAGCTGCTGCTCGTTCGTTGATCACATTAGCTACTCTTCCATGAGCTTCTTTCATATTCTTCAACTGCTCATTTAGTTCTAGTTTATCAACGTCACTTACTGTTGGGAGGATTGATTTGCCCTGCTGCGTTATCTTCTCTATATCATCTGAATACTCTTTAGCTTCGTTCTTTAAACGATCATACTGAAAAAATAAAGGATGTTGAAAGTTTCCAATAGTAGAAGTAAAAAGTATTAATGAATCATTAATTAGTCCTACCTTCGCAAGTTGTTCCCGAAGAACGTCAACACTCGAGCTCCTTATTTCAGAAGACGTAGCAACCTCAGCTTCCTTAATCCATCGTTCACACTTATCGATCTCATTTTCAAAAGCCTTACGACCTTGAAGCAGATCAGTTAGTGCAGCCTGCTTCTCTTTAGCTTCTTTCTGCAGTTGTTCATACTCCTCACTTAGTTCATTTAATGATCCTTGAAGACGATCACGATCTTCCTCATTGCATTCTCTAAGAAGATTATTGCCTTGTTTCAGAATGTCATTCAATTCCTTCTCACTGAAGGCTCTTATATCAGCTTCCAAACCATTATGCTGGACTATATCTTGTTCAACTTTTCCAGCTTTAAAAGGCAAATAGCTGCTGAGCTTCTTCAAATCGTTGCTTTTCGATTTGATCCATGCACGAGCCTTTTCAAGGTCACCTTCAAATTTTCTTCTAGCTTCAGCTGCTGCAGTTGCTGCTGAAATTTCCTCCCTCAAAATTGAACAAAGCTCTACTTGCTCACCACGTAACGCTCGAGTGTCAGCTTCCAACTGTTGCTGTTCACTAGATTCTAGTTCATTTTGCATGTTTCCTACTCGTTTTTCCAGGGCGTTGATTATCACCTGTTTCCCTTCTGCTTCCTTTAAAGTTGCCTAAAATATTTTAAAATATAAGGAATAAGTAAATATTAATAAAAGTTAATAAAAGATTTCTCTAACATAGTTACCTTTAGGGCCAGCAGTTTTTCTTCAGCTAATTTGGTCTCGAAACCAAGAGACTCTGAAATCCTAGCAAACTGTTTCTTCTGACTGATCCAGTCCCTGTTCTCCTCGATCTCCTTTCTCGTGGCTTCAATACCCTGTGCTGTCATCTCAAGAACTTGGGCCTTCCTTTGTAGTTTCTTACCAACATCAGCATGTCTTCTTTCAACGGATTTGATCTGTTCTTCAATCTGTTGAGAATCGAGGTTGCTAACTGAATCCATCACTTGGTCCCCTAGTTTCTTCACCTGGTCCAATCTCTCCGGCCCTTGGCTCTCAAATTCAGAAGTTATTTCTTTGACAGAGGAAATTTTCTGTCCAATCGTAAGACCAGATCCCTTCTCAATAATATCCACCTTGTTCGAAAGGTTATCAAACCAGGTGTGGATATCTTGAACCTGATTTCTGTACTTCTGAATCAAATCTTGCGAAGCCTGCTTTCCAGCTATCGCATCAATTAATTCAGTTTCCAATTTATTCAAACTTTCTCCAATGTCATCGTCTTGATCTGGAATAAGTGACAATTCGGTCAATGCTCGTGATCTTCTTTCCCCGACGTTAGAAAGCAAATCGTTCATAGCTTGAAGTTCTGATTGGGCAGCTTCAGCTCTCAATTTTGCTGGTCTTGATTTCCATTCTGCACAGATGGCTCGTTGCTGATTTATCCAGGCTCGAAGTGCGTTCTTCTGGCGAGTTTGTTCTTCCAATTCGCTCACTGACTTTGTCACATTTGACAAATGTGTTTGCATCTTAAGGATTCAAAAAAGTATTTCGTTAGGAAAATTTCCTTTGGTATTCATAGATGATGAACATAAAAGAACAATGCAAACCTCACAACACAAGTGGTTAAGTTTCGCTAAGAAGCCACTTCGCTCTATATTTTCTATCAGTGCTTTCAGCCTGTGAGCCGAATCTTCGTTATCCTTCTGCGCAAAGGTGAGCCAAATAATAATGAACAAAATAAAAAAGCGTGCATTCAACTACGGGTTAAAATACGTTGTGCATGAAGAACAATGTACAAATTTCCATGCTAAAATTAGGAATATTTTACACCTCGAAGAATCTTTTTAACTAGTTATAGGTTTTATAGATTAAATACAGAAGGAAAATGAGGAATACTTATTGCTTCAGATCGACTTTAACTAGAATTTTAAGATAATATTTTTCACTTCATGGTTGGCCTAACCACTTTAAGGTATAGAACAAGTTTATCAATGACAGTATGTAATTGGAAAAAAAGAAAAGCTGGCAAAAATCACTAATTAAACAAAAATCTCTTTCATTATAATTAAATACTCGTGAATTGATATGTGATTTAGATAAATTCCAGCGAATTCAAGTAAATTGTAAATGAAATCTAGTATAGTCGAATAAGTTTTTGAAAACTTCTAATCTATAATTATAAATGGTTTATAACAAATAATTAAACGTGTAATCTAAACTAATTTTTCTGCATAGAAGTTTCTCTGCATATTCTTAACAAACTAGCCACTACTTTAAAGCATTAAAAATTGAATTAGTTAAATACAGCTCTGACAACTCTATCACAGTGAAAGAAAAAGGTATAAATACCTGGTCGATGAGATCTTCAAGGCGACTTCGAACCTCGATTTCTTTGGCCGGAATTTGCACCGGGGGTGCATCTAGAGGACTTCCGGGTCTAGAAAGACAAGCAGCTGCAGCTTCACAAGCTTCCACAGCCACTGCCAATCTTCCTTTTTCAGCCTGAAGTTTATTATGAAGAATTCTTGCCCTTTCTAAACTTTCCTCAGCTGATTCCAAAGTATCCAGAGGTGCCTGAAGTTCCTGAGAAACTTCTGGCTCATATACATCCAAGTTATTCATAATACTCTCCAGCGTATTTTCATACTCCTGGAACTTGGCAAAGGATTCAGCTAATCTGTTTTTAATTTGCAGAGCAGTATTCAGAAGAGAATTGTAACTTTCACGAACATTTTGAAGCTGAGTTTCAATAGTGAGTCTGATGGAAGGCTTAACAGATTCGTATCGATCAATCTGTCCATGACCTTTGGCCTTGAGATTATCCAGCACTGATTCGTACTTTTGAATTTCATTCAACAGATTTTCATGCTGTTTCATTTGATCGATTGTCTGCTCTTTGTTAGTGATATACAAAGAATTGTGGGACATTAGTTGAAAAGAGGTTTGCAAGAGCCACTTCTCGGTTTCTTGAAGAGCGGAATGATAAGCGTTATATACTTGAACCTCTTCTTCCACTAATTTCTTCTGTTCTTCCACTTGTTGTCCAAGAGCTTCCCATCGAGATTCAAGTAGGCTTGTTTGATTCTGCGTACTGTCATCATTTGACCATTTGGAAAGTTCAATTGCTTCAGTAAGCAGATGATCTAGGTCAGACTTTTTGCTCTTGACTTCTACAGTCAAGTGCTTGCATTTTTCGAGCAAGGTCTTCATTTCGCCAAATTCACCCTTGGTATCTGGCAGAACATTTAAAGTTTTTTCAGTATCTGATAGCCACTGCTCGAATCTATTATGAGCATCTGAATAATCGTCCCAGCGGCTCAAAACTGACTTTATCTGAGCTTGAACAGTGTTGAGATCAATACTTAGTTGCTCCCAACTCAATCTCAAAGCTCCCATATCGTTTCTGAGCTCGTCCTGTTGTTCTGGCAAGGCAGTATTGATTGCTTTCGCAAAAGCATTTTGTAAAGTTGATAGCAAATGTTGACCTTCAGTGATTCTTGTAGATACCACCTGCAATCAAAAATTAACATTCACTTTTTATATAATAGGAATTCTAAAATACACCAATACTAACGACATAAGACGAGGAGAAATTATTTATTTTTAATTGAGGTACTAAATCTAACTTACCCTGATAGTTTCTAGTTTGTCTTTAGCCCAAGAAATGTCTCCAACTCCAACACAATCTTGAACCGAGCCATGAGCAGTTTGTAGCCACTCTTTCAATTCTTTCTTAGCCTTCAGGAACTCTGTATGGTCCGAAAGATTCTTTTCAACTTTAGAAACTAGTCCCTGAGCATCTGTTAGAAGACAAGTATATGCAGACTGAAGCTGAACAGTATTGTCCCTCGCCCAACTACAAGCACTCAACTCCATCAAACTTTCACATTTATCATTCAAGTCTTCAAGAACTGGTTTCTGATTCATAGCTTCCTCTACGAGCTTTTTACACCTGCCCAAATCCTCTGGAGTCTTGTTTTCTTTCACCTGTTCTTCACTAATCTTCTTCTGGAATTGATCAATCCATTGCTTCATGCCATCTAAAGCACTTGTGAATTGTGACCACGAAATGATACAGTTGGAAAGAGTGTTTTGTGAATCATGACATTGGGAATGCAAACTATTCCAATCTGCTTGGAGTTGATTCATATCTTGATTGATTGATTCCTGACCATCAGGTCCAGTTGTTGAAACGACTGATTGACTAAGTTCGATGACTTTCGAAATCAGGGATTGGCCTTTAGGCAGTGACTGGATGATTTGGTTCACTTTTTTTTCTCGATCAACTACTTTACCTCTTTCACCATGAGTTATACTATGTTGCTGTAATTCGATCTTCGTGGTTCGAACCCAATCTGCTGCTTCGTTGTAGGCTTGTTGGTAGCTCTCATGCTCTTTTACCTGGGTATCAAGATTCTGAAACAGCATTTTATAGCATTAAAAATCAATAAAAGAATTTCCATCATATTATATTCTGTTATGAAAATAAAATATCAACTTACCTTTATTTTCTGGGCAACAAGCTTTTGTATTTCCTCATACTTTCCAATTGTCTCATCATACGGAGCCCTAGGAATGCTTGCATCTTCAGCCAATTTTGACTTCAATTTATCGATAGAGTCACTGTGTCCATGAACATCCCTCTGAATAGTTTTATTTTTCTCAAGCAAAGCTCGCTTCTCACTAAGGTCATTTCTGTAGACTTCATCCAACTGGACTTTGCTTTCAACTTCCTCAATCCAGTCCGTTATCAAACGATGCATCTTGTTCAGTTCCTCCAAGACACTTGCTCTCACAGCCAGTTTTTGTCTAGCTTCTTCAACGTCAAGCAACAACTTGTCAAAATCAGCCTTCAGATTTTCAGTGTTTTCCTGAATCTTTGCTGCTCCATTTTGTTCTGTATTCATGATGACTTTTTCTTTTAGCTCAAGCGCATAACGAAGCTTGTTCTGTCCCTGCTCGAGAGTTTGACGAATAGCCTTACAAGTCTGTAATTTGTTGTTGACCTCTGGGAGAGTATTTGGGATATCTTTGCATTCAGCAAGTTTATCGCGAGTTCTTTCGATCCAGTCCTGGCATTCTTGATACAAAGTATTGTGTTGCTGATGTTCCTAAGAAGAGTAAAGGGTTAATTTTCACAATAAGAACCTGTGAAGAAACTATTTCCTAAACTTACCTGATAGTGCAACTCCAATCTTCGCATAATTTCCTTAGCGAGAGATAAAATAGCATTGTACTTCGTGGTCAGTTGCGTAATTGCATTGGATATTCGTGTATCTGCACAAGTTTCCAAAAGAGCTTGGGCTTTCATATTCAGGCGATCCAGCTCCCTCTGCCAATCAAAGAGAGTTTGAAGATGAACCTGGAACTGCTCCAGAACATTCTTCTTCTCTTCAAGACTGTCTTGAAGTTTGTTGAACGATTGGACCAGTTGTTGGGTTTGTGTCAGCCATTCTGCTGCTTCGGAATACTGATCTTCGTACTCTGTCCATTTCACTATACCTATTTCCAGCAAGCTCTTCGTATTGCTCAATGAGTCTCTGTATAAAAAAATATATTAATACAATAATTAGCTTTATTCGCTTATCTAAAAATGTTAACCACATCAGTAACTGAGTAAACTTACATGTAATTATCATATTCCTCTTGAAGAAGAGCAACTTCCTCCTCAATAATCTCCTTATCATCAGCATCAGCGATCTGGCAAGCAAGATTTCCTTGTTCAAGAGCCTTTTCCAATTTCTTCTGTCCCGTGGGCAATTCACTCTCAAGAACCTTCAGTTGTGTAATTTTACTGGCCAGAGATTCTTTGTCTCCAGTTGGTTCCGAACATTTTCCAAGTCTTTCCTTAGCCACTCGAATCCACTGAATGAATTCATTACCACTGTCGATGAAAGCTTGATGGTGTTCTACTGTTTCTTTCTGTTTAGCATAAAGCTCTTGAGCCTGTTTACTGAGAGTTTCGTACTTTATTGAAATCTCAGTGGCTGGAGTAGCTTGCTGAAGATCTTCTGCCTTTGTCGTAACTGATTGTATCATTGGCTCGAAAGCTACAATATCTTGAACGATGCTATTCGTCTGGCGAAGATTCGCCTTTCGTTCTCCAATTGCAAGTGAACTAAGTCCAGCTAAACCTTTCCTGGCTTTCGATACCTTTTGCTCACAGACTTGCTGTAGTTTTGCTTCTCGATCGTTAATCCATTGCTGGAGTTGAGAATAGGACGAACTGTAATCAGCCCATTGAAGAAGACTAGTTTCTAGGTGAACTTTTGTTGTGGAAATCTTTTTCACTAGTCGCTCCCAGTCGTTTTGAATTTCCTTAAGTTGAACTGCAATTTCTTCACGCCCGTCTGATCTTGTATTCCTCATTACCTTTTCTCCACAGTTGACAGTGAGGTGAACCAAATTCTGGCCTTCCTCCCGTTTCCTCAGAAGGTCCTGAATTTCGTCTAATCTGCTTTGGAACTCTTCTCGACTGCTGGTGGAAGCAGCTTCAGTCCCTTGTCGAATAATCTGTTTTGCATTTTCTATCCATTCGCGAGCCTTGCCAAGATTCGTTTCATATTCCTTATGTTGAGCGAAATTGGTTTCAACTTTATTCAGGACATCCTTTGCAAGATTAACTTGCACCTGATAACGTGAGTTAAGATGGCGAAGTTGGTTATTGATATATGTATCCAATTGTGTTGTTAAAAGAGCGGAAGCTATCTTGTTGAACTTGTCGATTTGATCTTGACCCTTTGTAAGGTCATTCAGAATATCTTTAACTTCTTGGACTTGTTTTTCCTTTTCTTGAACAGTAGGCAAAAGTGCATTTTTCTGTGCCTTGATAAGGATATCAATCTGCTGAAGCCAATCACTAATTCGCTCATATTCGTCTTTGTAATCTCGCCATTCACTGACCGTTGTTTCAAGTTGATCTTTTTGCTGTTTGATGTCTGAAAAAACATAATATAACAGTTAAAAAATAAAAGGTAATAAATCTCGAATAGGTGGCATAGATGACAGAAAATTAAAGTAACAGTCTTACCTTTAAACAGATTTTCAAAGCTTTCAGTCAAAGCCCGCATTTCATTTCGAATTACTTCCTGACCTTGGGAACTAGTACTTGCACATACCACGTTTCCAGTATGTTGGAGATGTTCAACCAGCAGTTCACCCTGAGCTTTTTTATTCAGTAAACTCTCAAGTGGAGCCACTGCATTCTCAATAGCTAACTTGTCACTAAGAGAACGTTGTTTCATAGATGGTATCTTTTCTCGAGCTCGACCTAGCCAGCCAATCAAATCATCATGCGCTTCCTTATAAAGTCGGTGATCTTTATACTGATCCTGTCTTTCAGCCAATAAAGATTTAATTCTTTCAAACAAGGCATCAAACTTATTGAGTATCTCCTGAGCCTCAGAGGCAGCTAGACTTTGTTGTCCACTGGCTATCATTTCAGCAACCTTGCTCTTCAGGCTGTCAACTTCGATATTCTCACAACGAACCTTTTCCTCAAGAGCCTTCGCTCTTTCCAACTGTGATCGTTTTTCAGTCATCGTTGTCTGGAACTGCGAAATGTCGTCAACCGATGCTTGCATGTATTCAACAGTTTTATTGATAGACTGGATTTGCTCTAACAAGCCAGCCCATTTATTAATAGAATCATCCAAATTAGTCTTGGTTTCTATCATCTTCAAAGCTAGGGAACGCCATTGCTCTTGAAGCTTATCGAGTGCATCGTTAATTGCCAGATGACCTGCCGGTGCTGTGTTCGCTAAAACTACTTGAGCTAATTCAACAATGCACTGAACCTTCGCAAAACCATCATCCTTGTAAAGCAGCATATCTTGAATCATTTCTAATTTCTTCTCTAAATCTTTCTGGTTTGAAGTACTCAAATCAGAACAATAGGCCAATTTATTCTTAATGTCCTCCAGCCAAGCTGAACACTCTGAAAGTTTGCTAGAAAATTCTTGATGACTGGTGACATACTGTTGCCAACGATTATTCAGTTCCTTGATCTTGCAAGATATTTGCTGATACTTAACACCCAATTCGGATATCTGTGAAGTTCTCGAAGTCAAATTCTTATGTAATAATTGAGCTCTTTCAGAAACAGCGTCAATTTCGAGTTCCTTAGCCCGAACTTCTCCTTGCAAGACTCTCAGTTTTTCCAACTGGTCATTCTTTTCTGCAAGGGTTGATTTTAAATCTACTGCATGAAGTTTGGTATCCGTTTCTCGAATCCAGGTAAGGCATCTTTCTTTTGAGGCTTCGAACTCATTCCATTGTTGAAGTTTTGATTCTAAAGCCTCCATGGTGCACTTAACAGCTGAAACTAAACTTTCCCATTCCTGTTGTGATGAATCGATTTGCGATCTAATATTGACTTGACCACTCTCTAAGGTTCCTGGTATAACCTTTTCACCAAGGTTCCGAATTTGTCGAATCCTTGGCTCTTCTTCTGGCAGAGTTTGCAGAAGATTTCGCAAACGATCCAGATTTGTATGGAGGGATACTCTTTCAATTTCCGCGTCACCCCAAAGACTGACAGCATTGTGAGTAGCGTCAAGCCACTCGTGTGTGTCCAGTACGGCTTTACTGTATTGCTGATGATCACTGACAATTGCCTCATATCTGTGACAAAACAAAATTTATTAGAACCTTATAAGTTTTTTTATAAAAAAAACTCTTAAACACCAGTCAATCAGATCCACACAACTTCTTCGGCTTAAGCAACAAGAAGTTTTGTATCAACATATAAATAGTGCTGATCAGTTTAGTAGCGTATACACGCTATGTATTTTATGTATCTATGTATTATGTATTTATGTATCTATTTTATGTATATACATAAAAAAGTCCTCAAAAAGTATCGAAAATCAGCTTGCTCAGCATCAGATTCTCAGATACTCCATAATATATCTTCTAATACAAACTAACATTAATAGTATCAAAGTCATTACAATTGAACCATTGAACCACTATTTGCAATTTAGCAAATATTGGTTCCAAAAAATTCTTTGATTACCAACAGAATGTCCCAGTAAATCGTAACATGAAACCCAAAGTTCGTAGACCTTAGAAACTGCCTCTCAAAATCTCACTGATAAACTCATTGTCACGAAACCCAAATATATTCCCCACGAACTGAACCTAAGCTCTTATTAACAGCTTTCAACGGAAATGAACAATTGCTTACATAGAAATATTGCATTATAATGTATTACTTACTTTTCCACAAATCCAACAGCGCATTTTAAAACTATCGCATGTCTGTCTCCCAATTCCTTAAGGGCATTATCGATTTTGTCTGTCCTATCTGGTAGATTATCAGCCTTGTCGCGAAGATTTATCAGATCCTGCTGATGGAGTTGAGCATCATGTAAAAACGTTCTGTAGATCTGCAATTGTGCACGCTTTTCGTCCAGAGTATTTTTTAGTTCCATTTCGGCTTTCAAATGAGTTTCTGCGACCTTGAGCCATTTTTCGAATGCTTCACTGCATTCATCAAATCCGGACCAGCAGAAGATTTTCGCTCTAATTTCTCGTTCGGTCGAGGTTACACCATCGTAGAGAGACTCAATAGCTTGTTGAAGGTCCAGCAACTGTTGGCGAATTATTTCTCTTCCTTCGTTGCCTGTGGTGGGATAAAGACGTTCACCGGCTTCTACTGTCGAGTTTACTAGTAATGCCAATGAGGCTTGTCTCGTGAGTAACTCGTTGAGAGTATCAATGTGTGCGACCAATTCCTCACGTGTTCCGGATATGTTGTCTCGGATCACTTGGTATCGTTGCTGCGCAGCCGTGAGACGTTCCAAACATTCCTTGTGTCGCTCTAAATAGGCTGCGTGATCCGAGGTTGCTTGCTCGCATTTTTTTACTAATTCCTGTAGAAGAAAAAAAGAAAATTGACTGGTGATTTGTAGAAATAAAAATTGAAACTACAATTTAAATTAGAGTGACTGGAATCAAGACCTTTGCAGTTGTTTGAATTGACTGAAATCTAGAAGTCACTTGCTGGACACTGGCAGAAAATCTCGTCTCCCCACTGATTTGAATCAGATCTGATGAATCGTCACTCATCTTATCAAACTCAGCTTCATTCTGCCTCAGATTCACTAGCAAAGACTGAAAAAATCGTTAATCTATAATATATGTTAATTGAATTTAAAATAATTTGAGATGCTTTAGAGCAGTTCCCAATGAAAGTTCAGTCTTAAAAGTATAGAAGAGCCAGAAATGCTGAAAAAGCAGCAAAATGCTAAAAAGTGATTAATGAGATGCCCCAATGCCTTGACAAAATCCTTAACTAGTGCAGAAAACTACATTTCATTCGAAGATCAGATGTCATCTATTATACAAGAAATAGATCAATTAATCTTCAAACAAAAGATAATTTATCTTCTGAAAGCTGTGAGAGAATTTTTCTTGAAATCAATATCATTCCAGCAAATGAAGAAGCTTAAATTAAAGAAGAAGCTTTAACTGAAATGTAATCTTAAAATGCTGAAATAAAATGCTGAAAGGCAAATGAAAATGAAGTATTATACATCCCAAGCACCAAACTTTTGGGGGTGCTTTCAGATCTTACTTGATCAAGGTGGTCACCAAGAGCCACCAATTCCATTGCATCGATGTTCCGAACTTCCATAATCTTTAGGAGATCCTGAGGAATTTTATCATCAGAATTTTTACCATTTGATATAAGATTCAACCCTCTTCACTAACTCTATTTATGTATTATTTATACAATGTGTTAATCGAAAGTAAAGAAAGTGTATAAAATTACCTGATACTTTTCAAGTTGTTCTTGTTTCTCTTCGATTGTATTCTTCAAGGAGTAGTTTTTAAGTGAATTTTCTGCTTCAGACAACCAAAGAAGCAATCGTTCCAATGAATTTTCGTATTCACTCCACTGCTGAATTCTCTCCTCTAAACCACGAATGGCATCGCCTACTGCATTCGAAAATTTCTTATTCTCAAATCTCAGATTATTTAAATCCCTCTCCATCGATTCCTGTGATCTTGGTGACAAAATTCGAGAATTCTGAGCAACGTGCTTCTCTAACAGATTTAGTTTCATTTCTCCTTCATTAAGATTATCTTGAATCTCAATAACTTTTGATAGTCTAGCCTGAAGAGCTGCTTTGTTTCCTGTAGAATCAGTATAATTTGACAAAGTCTCCCATTGCTGTTTCTGGTAGGCTTGATAAGCCTTCTGCAAATCGTGGAATTGTTGTAGCATATCGACAACTGATTCCAAGTTTGCTATTCCTTTTTGTGAAGCCTCTACCAATTTCTCGTATCTTTGTGAAACTGACTCCACTTTCTGAATGTCTATTGGTGCTTGGGAGACTTGAGCTAAGGCATTAGCCTTTTCAGAAACACCTTCGATGATTCTTTTGTGGGAAAGTATCTCCTGATGCATGGCCTTGAAATAAAGAACCATTATTAATAATAATCTGCGTCATGAATAATTATTTGCTAGAAAGATTGGTAAAGTTAGTAACTTACTTTGTTTTTCAACAATTTCGATCGAACCTCTTGTAAGGATGTCCAAACATTTCCAGAATCTTGTTTCATCGCTCTTTCCATTGCATCGAGCCAGGATAAAATTTGTTGTAGGGTTTCTTGGTAACTCGACCACTGGAGGCTCTGTGCATCTTGTTTCTTTTGTTGTTCTAGAATTCCATCAGCCAAACTTTCCCATCTTTCTCTGGCTTTTCTTAATTCTTGTCGGATTTGTTCTCGACCTTGAGCAGAAGTATCAGGAAGAATTCTTTCACCAGCTGCTGTCAATCCTAATAAACGATGCTCTGCCTGTTCACGTTCTGTAAAGAGAACTTGCAACCTTGGACCTTTAGCTTCCAAATTTCCTCCAATTTCTTCTTTCTTTAGGACATCAAGATTCTGTTCGAGTGGAGTCAGCCAAGCATCTATAGCCTTTAATCTCTCTTCGTAGGCTTTGTGATCGTCTACGATGCTCTGGCTACGACTGATGACGTCTTTACTCAGAGCATGCAGTTGTTGATACCTGTAAATAATCAGACATTTTATTCGTATTTAGATTGAAAGCAATTTTAACCTCCATCTTTTTAAAATTAACCAAGGAAGTTTAATTTACACACCTATTGCTGATTTGAGAGATTAGAGGTTTAATTCGTTCCACCCCACTTGAATTTATAAGACCATGTGATTTGTCAACAAACTGATCTATCTCTTTTTCTTGTTTAATAATGATTTCCCGTTTTTCCTTAAAGGCATTAAGACGGTTTTCCTTCTCCTTCAAATCGGGCTTTAATTGCTGATCTCTAAATGCTGCTTCCATTCCACGGAACCAACTTGTATGAGCTTCCAGCTGATCCTCAAAGTCCTGCCATTTTTCCATAGCTGCATTCTGCTGAGTCTTTGTCGATTCTAAACAAATAAGAGTGGCAAAAGATGAATTTATATTTCAGCCTAATTCTTATAACACATTTTATTATTATAGTTAAACAAAAACCAACCAATTTCATTCAGATGTTGCTTTAGACTAGCTTCTAATGCAACTATCTCCTTATTTACAGCCTCCTGACCCTTAGGAGCTGTACTTTTAGCTACAGCAACTACAAGGTCCTGCAATTCCTTCAAAAACTCTGTTCCTTTATTTTCTGCGTCAGATAAAACAGCAAGTGTAGCTAATCTTCGCGAAATTTCGTTCCTCTCCCCAGAAATATCGTTGCAATCAACTAGCTTCTCACTTTCTCCGGTTAGCCAATCACTAAATCCAATGCATTTCAAATTAAATCGATTGTGCTTCTCAGCACAATCCTCTAAGTTGTCCAATAAGTCACGAGACTTTGAAACGATATTCTGGAATAACTGTTTTATTGACTGCAGGTAGACATTTAAAGAAGTGTCCTTCGTTTGATCAACTAGCTGCTGAGCCTTATCACATACTGATTCCACCAAGGTTTGATGGGACATGATCTCTTGATGCATGATCTTATGATTCTGCAATTGAGCTCGTTTTTCCTCCAAAGTTGACTTCAACTCGGTATGTTGATGCATTGCTTTCTCAACATCTCGCAACCAAGCAGTGAGTTGTTCCTGAGAAAGTGAAAACTCAGCAAACTGCATCAAACACTGATCAAGTTTCTGGGTTGCTGATTGCAAATCTTCTGAAAATCTATCCCAGAGTGTTCTCAAGTTCCTTAGCTGCTGTCTCACCATTTCTCGACCTTCTGGTGACGTATGAGTATAAAGCTTTTCTCCAAGGTCGATTATAGATTCAAAACGAGCATTTTCCTTCGTTCTAGTATCTCCCATATTTCGAATACTCTTCTGACGATTTTGAAGAACCGATAGATCTCCGACAATTTCACTATGCTTCTTCAGTTCATCCTGAACTACATTGATCCATTGTACGAACTGGTTGTACCTTTCGTTAAACGCTCCATGCTCTTTCACAAATTGTTCATAACGAGTCACAGCTTCCTTTGCCTGATTCCTGATAGCTTGGTACTTCGTAGCCTGCCTGGAAACTCTATTTGCCAAATCAGATTCAGCTTCCACATTTTGACTTTGTTCGATAGCAGAATTAAACTCAACGCCCTTTGCTGCGATTTCCTCTTCCAGATTCTTTAGCTTCGTTAAATGAGTTTGCTTTGCTTCTTCTGTACTTTTTAAACTCTGATCTTTGACCTGGACCTCCATTTGTTTCGTCCAGGCTTCAAGAGCTTCAAGAACTTTCTGGAATTCCGACCACTGATCAAAAAGTCGGTTCAGCCTATCTCGAGCGCCTTCAGACTTCTTTAGGAAATCTTGCCAGATCTTCTTCTGCTCATCAAAGCATTTTAAGAGAGCTAAGTGCCCAGCTATAGAAGTCTGTTCGAGAATGATATTGAGCTGTTGATTGCAATCTTCAATTAATTGATCCCCCTCTTCCTTCTGTTTAAGGACGTTATCTATTAAATTGATCTTTGCTTTAGCAGCATCTCTCTCTATTGATAAATCGTCAATTACTGGGGCAGTTTCATTTACAATTGCGTTTATCCAATCCCTCATTTTCTCGAAGGTTTGGAGATAAGCTTCATGGTTTGATACATGCTTCTCTGCTACATTCACTTTTCCTTCTACATCATCAGAGAGTTTATCATAAGTTTCAATAATACTACTAAGCATATCACTTGATTCATCATCAGATATATTACCCAAACGCTCCTGCAATTGTTGTAAAATATTCTTATGAAGAGCTACATCTTGAGCAATCGCTCTACATGAATGAAGAGCTAACTTCTTTTCTTGAAGAGTTGGATGTAGATCTTGCATTTCAGTTAGCTTCGTTTGAGCATCGATCACCCATCGTTTCACCTGAGTGTATTTATCTTCAAAGGAAGATCTATGCATCATGTCACTTTCAATCTTCTTATAAGTGGTGCTCACTCGATCAGCTAAGGCATCAACCCTATTCCTAAGGTTTCTCAACTCGGTTCGAATGATTTCTCTATGATTAGAACTGATCTTGGAGTATAAATTCTCTCCAGCTTCAACTGTTCGGTTCAAGATTCTCTGACCAGCTTCTCGGTTTTCATTGAAGGTCTTCAACTCCTTTAATTTATTCTGGTAAAAGGTGATGGGCTTAGGTCCGCTGATCTCACCGAAGGCATTCAGCTTCTTTTCAGCATCTGTAAGCCAATCTTCCAGTTCTTTTGCACTTGACTTGTACTGATCTCGTGTAGCTTTTAGCTCTTCAAGTTTCTTCAGTTGCTGATTGAGGAACTTCTGGATTGTTTGGTATCTTGCATTCAAATTCCCAACGTACTGTGCAACTCTAGATTCTGGACTGACCTGCGCAATCTGATCACCCAATGAGGCTAAATCAGTCAATTCACTCTGAAACTCTAAAACGGTATGTTTTAGGCTATTCATTTCTTCAATCTTAGCCTCAATTTCTGGAGGATTGATCAAAGAGGACCCCTCTAGTCTGATTTTACTCTCTACCTCTTTCAACCAGGACACAACGTTCTCTGAAGTCGTTTCGTAACGTTGCCATAATGCGATATTGCTCTCTAAAACATCTTTGATCTTTCCATAATTACCCTTCAAGTTCTCAAGATCACTTGAGACTTTCTCACGTTCAGCATGTAAAGCTGTCATGGTCTCAACGCTTTCGACAGTTTCCAATAATTTCAAGAAGTAGTCACTATCAGTTTTTCTCGCGTCGCAATCAGCAATTCCAGCAGTCACGTCATTTAGAGATATCATCTTGACTTCGAGATTGTACTTGTCGCTGCTTTGTTCAGGTTCACACCAGGCTATTTTTTCTTTATGAACTGCGACCATTCTCTGAAGAGCTCCAAATTTCTCATGATAGAGCTTTGTCAAAAATGCCACCAAGGTTGCGTTTACCTTATCAGCATGACTTGCTACTCCATCTCTTCTAAGCTGGAGAGCTTGGAGTTCTTTAGGTAAATTAGACCTTGAAATTGAAGGATAGGAAGAAGCCATCTCTGTTAATTTCTCATCAATCTCTGACAGAGAGTAGTCACATTTTTCTAGCTCTTGCTTCAAATCCTGGCATTTGTTGATTCTACTCAAGATTTTTGTATTCTCTCCCGTGAGATCATCACACTTGATGATATCTTCTCGAATTTTGGAAATCAGATCACTCGACTTCTTTAACTCTTGACGAATGCTTTTCTCTTTATCACTTAAAGTTGAGGTCAAGGATTCCAAATTATCTGCTGATTCCTTAACAACTTTGAATTCATCATCAAGAAGCTGACTCAGAGAAGTTAGCGTAGGTATATCAGCACTGTTGTTTAATTTAACAAGCTGCTCTATTTTATTGGTAATTCCTTTACGAATTACTTGATAGGCTGGAAGCTCCTCATAGTATTTGGCCAATCGAGCTTGACCAGCTTCAGCATCTGACAGACGTTCGATGGCTGAAGTAAATGCTTCATTTGTATCACTTAACCATCTCGTAAGTTCGTATTTTGCTTCATCAACTTGCTTCCAAATAACAACTTGGGTCTCGGATATTTGTGTTTTCTCTACCACGTTCGAATATACATTTTGATACTCTTTCCTCACTTTAGACAAATCAGATTCAATCGATTCTATTTTGAAAGAAGGCATCAACGAAGCTTCTTTGATAATCTGCTGGCCTTTCACTTCCATCCTTTCAAGGAACTGTTTACCCCTCTTTAAAGTTTCCAGTTCTCTCTTATATTTATCCAAAACAACTGTAGCCTGGGTTATATCGTTTGGAACTTCTTGCGCAGATTGGCACAAATTTTCTGACTCTTCTATGAGAATGCTTAACTTCTCCCTAGCTTCTTGATACTGTCGCCAATCATTGTCCATTTCGACGTACTTCCTCTTATTTTCATAGAGAAGTTCATTTACCTTCTCCCAATTGGCATCAACTGATGATAGAACTACTTGGATGTTGGTCATTGCTCTCTGATCTTCTCTTAAGAGATTATCACCTTCTCTGTGCAACTGACCTTTATCATTCACACATTGTTGATGTTGTTCGATCAGATCATTGATTTTCTCTATGGTGAGCGACAGTTTCTCACATGTGTCAACTTTGTAAATAACTTCTTGAAGAGTGGTCTGAGTAACCACAATCTCTTCACTAATCTTCTGCTGCAGTCTTCTGAAATTATCCCATCTTGCTCCAAGGCTTTCAAGCTTATCTCTCTTCGTGGCTAGCTCATTTCTTAAGGTCACAGCTTGGGCTTCTAGATTATTTACCAAAGCAGATGCTGTTAAAGGTTTCCCTTGCTCATCACGAACATGGACACCTAAGGCACTATCTATCATTGGAACCTGCTCCTTCCAGGAACCTATTTTTGATTGCACACCTTGTAACTCTGATGAGATGCTTTCCAAATCAGTGATTGTGGGTTTTCTGGCTTCTGACTGATACTTGCAGTGACTCAGCTGAGCACTTGCTTCATTTCTCCAACTTAAGAGCTCGGCCCATTTTTCCAAACCTTTCTTTTTTTGCTGAAGATCATCTTCCAGATTCTTATATTTCGCAGCTAAAGAAATGTAAATTTCATCAAGTGCTTCAGCTTCTTGCGAAGAGCTCAAAGCTGTTAGACTCTTAATTTCATCATAAATAGCAGTAAAGTTTGGTTGTTTCTCAGAATGCTCCTGTAGGAAGGCATGCACTGCTTGTAAGTTGGTGTCCACATTACCGATATCAACATCACTAATCTCTGCAGTGTTTGATCTAAGTCTGCTCATCCAATTCTCAAAATCAGTTATTTTTATCTGGAATTCCTGCCTGGCAAGAAGAGCATCTGATGCTCTATTTATCTGATGTCTAACCGTGTCTGCCAATCTGTTGACTCGAGACTTCATCTCTGAAACTCTGCTTTTTAAGTTCGTTGCGCCTTCGATAGATAATCCATGACTGATATGATCCGAGACTTGAGTAAGGGAAATCAGCTGAGCTTGATGATCAGAAATATCCTTATTGAAATCCTTCATTCTTATAAGTTCTTGCTCCAGTCCGCTAATGTCTGGTGTCTGTACATTTGGTTCAACTAAGGACACCTTCTCGCTTTTCTGTAACCACTCGTTAAACTGTTTAGCATCTTGTTCAAAGGTCTTCCAAGAAGAAACCAACTTATCTAGCTTCGTTGTCGTGTGTACAGCTACATCATGAACTGAGTTCCAACGAGTATTTACTGCATCAACTTCATCAGGCGCAGCTACCTTACCAGCAATATGCTGACTTATCTGTGTGAGTTCTTGAAGTTGGGGCACATACTGATCACATTGTTTTTCGAATTCTTTAGCAGCTCTTAGCATGTCAGTTGCTTGAACTAAAGTCGTTGGCTTCGCTCCAAGAGTTGCAGCTCTAGATTCAGCTTCTTCTATCCAAGGTTTCAATCTCTGAATACTAACCTCGTACTCTTTCCAGGTTTCTAAATTCTGAGCTTCCAAATCTCTCTGTTCGGCAATGCTTTTGTTCAAGGCCTCAACTTGGTGTTTAATCTTCTTTATATTTTCCCTCAATTGCTGAGCTTCTGGATGTTTAGCATCAGTTGAAATAAGAATGGTCGATTCTTGCTCCAGGGTCTTCAAAATCGTTATTTTCTCATGGATCTGTTTTTGTAGAATCTCAGTTTTTCGAACTCGTTCTTCAGGAGATGTAGACGCATCGATATTGGCAATGGATTGTGGAGCACTCTGCTGAGTCCAGGTTTTGAGGTCACTCAGTGTATTTTGGAAGGTATTCCACCTAACGTTATACTCCTTGAGCTCAACAACATTCATCTCTACCTTCTCCAAAGTGACTTCCAGTTTCTTCTCAGTTTCATGTACCTCTCTAGACAGCTGAGGCTGTCTTTCGGGTGGAATAACTTCGCACAAACTTTCGTGAGTCTCTCTCAACTTCCTTAACATATCTGAGGCATCTTTTCGCAGAGAAGAACTAAACTTCTCCCGTGTTTGAAGGTCTGATTGAATTCGGGAAGCTTCATAGTATCCAGTGGTTCTAATATTTTTTAGCTCCTCTTCAGCTTGGGAAATAAGTCTCAATATTTCCGTCTTTTGCTCTTCGTAGGCACTCCATAATTTTTCAGATACCTTCAAATTCTTTAACGCTTCCATGCTCTGGCCATAAGTTTCGTTCCAGCTGGATTCTAATTGCTGAACTTCTGACGAGATGAAGGTAGGCGCATGCTGATCTTTCAGAAGATCTTTTCCGCGTTGCAACATGCTGACAATATTTGCTCTCTGTTGTTCCAACTGGTTGATACGAGTTTCCTGATGCTTTACTGCATCTTTAATCTTTTCTGGAGTCTCCATTGCTGAAGGAACTGTTGATTGCTCTCGAACTTTATGAAGAAGAGTACAAACTTCTCGAACTTCTTTGCGATAAGTGTAACTCTTGGAGTAAATTTCTGTCTTGGTCATGGTGATTTCTATGGTTGGTATCAAATTTTTGTACCGAGTTATTAATTGTTCAAGATGTTTTTGCTCGGTTATTGCTTCGTGATCAGATCGGTTGGATGTGAGGCTGTCCAGAGTTTGAACCAACCACTTCATCGCCTCTCGTTGATTGTCAGCTTCGCGGCAAACGTTCTGCAAGAATATTTGGACAAAATTATGCGGGTTTCTAAAACAGTACCGAATAAGGTTTTTCACAATCTTTATTCAGAAAATTATAGAGATTGAAGAATAGTAGTGAAAGAATGATAATGTTCACTAATATTTACCGTCAAAGTTTGTAGCTATCCAAGGAAGCAAGATAAACAAGTATCTATTTTAGGTATAGTTTACATTATATCAAGGAATGCTTTTAGAAAATGTGAATTTAGCGGAAGCTAGATTTTTAAACTCAGTATTCAATTCTTTTTACCTGGAAGACAGTTTTTTCCTTTTCGAATTCTTCTAATGAAGTCACCTCTTGCAAAATAGTTCTCAAAGTGCTGTCAACTTGATCCATCCATCTAACCATTTCGTTAAACCTATAAACAAATTATTAATAATACAGTTACTGAATATATTAAGATGCTTAATTATATGAATAAAATAGCCATGGTCAAACTTTAGTTTTATTTATGTTACAAATATTTAAAAACTACTAACTTTTGCCTATATGCAGCCCATTGTTCGGGAACTTGACGAAGTTGTTCCCTTAAATGTTCAACTCTTTGAGCGACGTCCTCCCACAACCTCTCAGCTCTTTGAGTAGTTTCACCCAAGAAAGTATCATCAGGCTGAACCTGAATATAAGCACTACTGATCTTCTTCAAAGACTGCAAACAACGTTCAACTTGCAAAACAACTCCACGATTGACAAAGAACTCCTTATTCCTTTGAAGAATAGACCCCACATCTTCATTCTTGATAAGAGCCTGCTGTTCGGAATTAATCTCCATTTCAATCTCCTTCAGATACTGAGCGAAAGCTGCCTCGTCAAGTCTGAATTCAAGTCTCATCAGATGCAGAGGTGCAAACGACAAAACCTCTTTCCAGCGTCTCTGCAGAGCATCAACAGCTTCTACAATTGGAGCTTGTTGTTCCACTGGTAAAGAATTCCTTAGGTCATGACCAGCATTCACGAGATCTAGAATCCATCTTTCGTTAACTTTTCCAAAGAAGTTCTTATGATACTCAACAGACTGTCGATTGTCAATATGTTTGTCGTTAATCAGAGTTTCGGCAGCTGAAAGCCATTCAGATATCTGTCTCTCACACTCTCTGAATTTGGTCCAACAGCGAACAGCTTCCTGGAGTTTTTGTTCCCATACCTGAGCAGATTGGTATACCTTGGAAAACCGCTCATTCAGTTGTCTTAGCTCAGTTCCTCCTTCCGCTCTGTTGACATCTGCATGAGCGTCAACAGACTTGATGATGCTAGCGAACACTTTATTTTTTGATTCCAACATAGATTTGTAGTACAAACTTCTGGAAAAGAAAGCCTTGTGACGATCAAGTTGTGCCAGAGCTGAGTCTCTCCCCCCAGAAAGATTATAACTAGCCAATAAACGTTCAGCTTCGTCCAACCAACTTGTGATTTCTCGTTGTCCGGCTTCTAGTGATTCTTGCTGAACTAGCAGCTGATGATAAAGATGTAGCTGCATAGGAATCAGAGCTCGAACTCTGACAAGAGTTTCTTTTTCTTTTTTCAAGGTGTTCATCATCTTGTCTACCTCATCTCTTGATAGATCTTGAATCAAGGTTTGGAACTTTCTACTGATGTTCTTGAACAATTCCTCGATGCCATCGACTTCTTCATGGAGTTCCTTCAATCTTTCTCCATAGGCCTTGATTTTTTCAGTTGATGTCAGTTGAGTAGTGGAGAGATCGGCTTCTGCATTTCGTAACCAAGTTTGAAGAGTCTCAACTCCTGATCTGTAATCTTTTCTGTTTCGCAATAAATCTCCAGCATGCATGTATTGTTTTGCCTCTTGGAAGAGTCTTTCCCATCTTGAGGTCAAGTTCACGTATCTGTCCTTCAATCGGAGCGCCACCTAATCGAATATATATTTAATTATTAAAGCCTAGTAACTTGTAACGTTAACATTTGTACGCTTGAATCTATGAATATTCATAAATAGCTTGAATGCTCATTTTGAAAAAATATTTCGAATTTACAACTAATCATACCTGTTCATCAGAAGTAGCAATCAGGAAACTGACAGTGTCTGAAAGTTGTTGGTATTTATCCTTCCACACACTAATATCCTGGAAGAACTCCATTTTTTCTTCTTCCGCGAAGTTTAAAGCCGGTTCAGCTTTAGACAGCCAAGCTTCAAATTCGTCAGAAACTATCCTCCACCGACGCCAATAAGCGACCACTTCCTCGAGCATGCTTTGCACGCAACGAAGATCCATAGATACGTTCTTCCACTTATCGCCAGTTTCCCTCATGAAACGATCAATACTCAAACTTTCCTCACGGTCTAAAAACGGAAATCATGCAGGTTTCAATTTTCAAGACAAGTTAGAATACAATTATTCAAAACTAGAAAAATACAAAAAATATCAGGAATCTAACAAATGATAGTCTTCAGTTCTGGTGAAGGAAATTATTTTTTAAATATATAAGGCAGATTGTATGTTAATCAGAGGTTCAAACATCAGATAGAAATTAATCAAATGAAATAAAATTATAATATCCTCAAATAAGTAATCGATCTTACCAATATCTCCTTCTCGTTTGTATTCATCAACGACCTGTTGCATGTCCAAGTAGGCCTTTTGAAACTCTTGAAATATTCTGTTTCTGGATACGAAATTTCTGTATTGCTCAAGCATATCATGAACCTTTTCCTCTGTACCATACTTTATGCTCCAGCCCTTTAGCTTCATCTCCACAAGGAAGAGGAATGCAATAAGGCAGCATTTATGCTCCAGGAACTTGAGTTTAATTCTCCTCTTGGCAGCTCGAGATGGAAGACTATTGAATCTTGAGAACATATTATCCAATTGTTCTGGGGGAATTTGTCTAGCAAGGGGGGAAGATCTTGCTCGTTGGAATTTTTCAGTTATAGTAGGCAAGTCGAGGAAGAATTTTTTGTGGTCCTCCAGTTTCTTCGAAATAATGCTGGCAGTTTCCTCTGTCATTTCTTCTGGGATATCATCATCTGAATTCAAAATCATCTCTGCTCGAGCCAGCCATTTTCCCAGATCACCTAATTCTCCTGGAAGGGCGGAATCTAAGAACCAGAGCCATCGTAGCATCTGTAAACAAATTTTATGAACTTCTTTATGGTCTGTTACTTCATTTAAAATTATTATTTTTTTAATTATTTTTTTAGAGTTAGTAAAAGAATATGTTTGTCCAATTGATAAAAAATATATTGTTGCACTAACCTGAATTTCTAACTTCTTCCACAAACTTTGGATATGTTTCCAAGAATCCCGAGTGATGCTGATCATACTTGGCGTATCAACCAAGCTCTGAAGTTTCTTATAAATCGGTAGTCTATCATCCACTTCACCTTTGAAGACTGAATAGTCCTAAAATAAAATTTTCAACTCATCATCTCCAATTTTCATTATTATCGCCTAAATAAATACCGATGTTTTTCCATCTAAAATAATTTTGTAGGTTAGCAACTTACAGAGTAATTAAGAGGGAAAGAGTTGGTTCTTTCAAGTTGTTCCAAATATCGGCTCCTCTCATTCAGCCATCCTAACAAGGAATCATATTCCTGCTGGATTCCAGCAAAGGAATCAGGCCCAGTAGATTTTGGTTCCGGATATTTATGCAAAAATTGAGCCACGTAGGTCATAATGGATTTTTCATCCGGTTGGGGAACATCCACGTCCTCAGGATCTAAAAGACGTGCAATTCCTAATTCCATTTCTGCAACCTGGAAGGCCGTTTCGAGTCGAGTTCTGTTGGATTCTGCTCTCATCTCGGCAAGGTTCACCAAATTGGCTTTGATGGCATCGATAATGGCTAGGAAGGCTATGCCATCTCTCCAGCTTGCTCCGAAATCTCTGACTTGAATCGCCATATCCCTAAGAAAAAAATTGAGAAATAAAAAGGGTGTAAAATTAGAGTGCGTCATAACGTGATGCATTCTGCACTGTTTTAAAGAACACCGTTATATCAGAAACGAGTTTTAATTATTATTCATAAATTAGTAATTTTTATTATTCTGGTTACGGTATTTTTTGAAAAATTAAGTATTTTTTGTAGTGTATGAACAATTTTCAAGATTCGTTTCCATAATCAAGTGTAGACAATCAATTCTTAAAAATAAAAAATTTTGAAGGCTTTCAAATTGAAAAGGAAACAATTATTGAAAAATTCTACATAAATAAATTATTAGTTGACTTTCTAAATAAAATTTTAATTTGAAATGAATGTCTATCAATATTACTAAATTCATTTGTTTTAATATATTTTTTTAAAGATACTCTCAAAAACCCACTAGAGCGACCATCTGTTTAACTTTTTGACATCGACCCATAAGAAAAAAAACAACCCTTACAACCAGTAAAAACTCGAATTTCCATTTTTGCTAATCGACGCCCCCCCCCCAAATTTGTTTGTTTTATGGAACAAGAAATTCCCTATTGTTTAAAATCGTTTAACATTAACCTGTGCCTCCATGCGTGTAAAATTAATTAACCGAGAAAAGCTCGATATTCGCAACAACGGAAAAAAGAAGCACTTGTTATTTAATTTTTTTTATTTAAAGTTTTTTCATCTGCTAAGGAATATTAAAAATACCCCAAAATATAAACAATATATTACATATTATAACAATAAACGAATGTTAGAAGTAATATTTTTAAAAGATATTTAACACCCTCATTTTTTACCAATAATAATTTTTGTATATAGTTTTTTCAGTTACGTTATAAATTTCAATTTTATATATCGATTTCGTTGATAAAATAAAATAAGGAATAATAAGCGAAATAATGTAAGAGATTTGAAATTCTAGAATTTTTGCCATCTTTTTTATGAAAAAAACAACTGATATTAGCTGTTTCAAGAATTGCAAAATGTCTCTCAAAAAAATGTCACTTTAAACATTCATTATCTTCGACATTAATTCAAGAAACTTTTTTTTTGTATAAATATTATATCTTAAACTATTGTTATAATATTAATAATAATAATTGTTAAAAAAATTGCCAAATTTTTTGAACAAAAAATATTACCTTTATCATTCATTAATTGTGTTATTAATTCCAGAAAGTAATAATTTGATAAATAAAAATAATGCAAATAGAAATTAATTAAATAATTGAGAAATATAAATAAAAAATAATACGTTCGACATTTATAAACTGTATGATTTACCCCGAAAAATAATAACTTCACGATTTGCTGCACAAAAATATTGTCCAGAAAAATATTAATTATTTAAACAATTAACAATTAGGTGAGAAATAATTAAAAATTATCAGTTGTGAAATAGAATAATTGGATACAGATCCGAATAGATGAATTTTCGGAATTTTTTCCAAGCTTCGTATAATTATGTATATTGGCGCACTGATTACGAATATGGTAGTTCAAATTGGCGACAAGGCGTTTTTCATGGTAAAACCATGAAAAAATCATAAAAATCCTATTTTTGTGTTTATATAAGTCAATATGCAAAATTTTGCAAAATCTTTCAAATAAAAGTTAATTATCTCATCAAAATAATTTTTTTTTTGTAACATATTTTTTTGTAAGGGTGATAATTTTTACGAAAGTTCGTGATAATCGATTTTCATAAAAAACCCATAAAAATTATGGCTTTTCGAGTTCATCTAAGTCAATACGCACAATATCGCTGAATATTTTTTAAAAAGTTGTATAGCTTATGAAGTTACACATTTTTTGTTTTAAACATTTTTATCTGCGAGTGATAGTTTTCGCAAAAATTAGTGATACCTCCATTTTTATGAAAAAAAAACTTAAAAATCAAGGTCTTTTGCGTTTAGCTACGCAAATACACAAAATTTCGCAAAATATTTTTAACAAAAGTTGTAGATCTCATTAAGATTCACATCTTTTGTTTTGAACTTTTTTTTTACGAGTGATATTTTTTCAGAAAATTAGTGATACATATGAAGAAATATTTTTTGCTTTCAATGCAATAAGCGACAGGTCTTTCTCTACCGTCATTTGCATCGACCAGTCACAGGAGTGCCTTCCCACTCCCCACGAGACCTGGAAAAGGGGTAGGGGTTTGACCAATATTATTTCTGTAACCAGTAACAGGGGTGCCCCCCCACCGGACCTAGAAAAGGGGTAGGGTTTTGAGCAATATTATTTGTATAGCCAGTGACAGGGTTGCCTCCCCCCACCGGACCTGGAAGAGGGGTAGGGTTTTGAGCAATATTATTTGTATGGCCCGTCACATGGGTGCTTCCCCCCATAAGACCTGGAAAAGAGGTAGGATTTTTAGCAATATTATTTCCATGACCAGTCACAGGAGTGCCTTCCCACTCCACACGGGACCTGGGAAAGGGGTAGGGGTTTGACCAATATTATTTATGTAACCAGTCACAGGGGTGCCCCCAACGGGACCTGGGAAAGGGGTAGGGGTTTGACCAATATTATTCTTGTAACCAGTCACAGGGGTGCCCCCCACGGGACCTGGGAAAAGGGGTAGGGGGTTTGACCAACATTATTTCTGTAACCAGTCACAGGGGTGCCTTTCAGCTCACCAATAGAAGCTAGAAATGGGCAGGAGGAAATGGTAGGGATTTGACCAGCATTATTTCTGTAATTAGTTACTGAGGTGCCTAATTACTCTTGTCGCCACTTAGGGCCTTTTGCCATGGTAATGAACATTACCGAATTAGTTGATCGTTAGATGTATCCCTTTTTGCCTCGGAAACTATCACTCGTGGAAAAAAATTATATCAAAAGAAAATTTGTATCTCAATGAGATCTACAACTTTTGTCTGAAAAATTTTGCAGAATTTTGCGTATTGGCTGAGATACACTCAAAAATCCATTATATTTATGGGTTTTTTTCATGAAAATCGATACATCATTTATTTTTTCGGAAATTATCACTCGCAGAAAAAAATATTCGAAACAAAAAATATGTACCTCAATGGGAGCTACAACCAATTTTCACTATCAAATTCGTAAGCTTTTTTTGAGGCATTTTCTGGGCACAATCCAAGAGCATTGTGGAGGTCAAAAATTAAAAGTTAGTAGTTGGAAATTATTCCCCAATCATTCCTTAAGTAGCAAGTAAACTTTAATCCACAAAAAGCTAATAACAAGTACTTCTTTTTCCATTTTTTTTTTAAACTGAGATTTCCCCATTTAAAATTCCATGTTAATTTCAAAATCCCAAAGGCCGAATTAAAAGAATGAAGAATTCATTTTTTTCTGAAAATAACAAGTTGGGGGGGGGGGGGCTCACAAAAAATCAAAAGTAAAATTTTTGGACCACCCTAGTGTGTCAGCTATCAGAATTTAATTAATAGGCAATGTCTATGTGTACGGAAAAATCCATCCATTTATACCGAAATTTCGGTACACATAATCCCCTTTTCCAGATTCCGCTATTCCTAACAAAAAATCGGGCTGTTGTTATAAACATTATTTTACAGTTGACATACAATTGACTGAGTCAGTAAAATTTTTTATGTAGTTTGTAGAAAACCTGAAATAAATTAGGTCCAAAAATATTGTAAAAAAACTTACTTTGGAAGTGCATTAGTGACCCATTGAAGTAATGTTTTTCGAGCTCCTTGTTTCCATTTTTCACTGCTCTGGCGTCTTCTTTCACTGGCAGCTGAACCTTGAGTTCCGATGCTTTCGAGACTGCTCTGGCTTCCCCAGGTTTGTCCCAGATATTCCAAAGCTCTGGTGTTTTCTTCAATCTAAAAGTTCAGTTCTATTTTATTAGAAAATCTTAAATTTTATAAATTAAAAAAAAACAGCTAGCGTGCGTACTAAGGTGACGCTCATAGACATTGAAATTCATGCAGTGACATTGCCAGACAATAAAATTATTTTGATCGTCTAGTGGAATTACTTACCCTTTTGCGATCCTTTGATCGTAGCTTGTTTACATTAGAATATAGTTGGTTAGCAAGTTTAGCATTAATGTTACAAATGGGATTTAATTTCCTCAGCAAAGAATCATAATGATTACTTTTAATGATAAGCTTTATCAGAAAAACTAGAAAAGATTGTTAGAATATATTAATATATCTGGGGATTCGAACCCTCGATAGCATACGTACGGAGATATTGCAGTGCCTTAGCAAACGCAGCCACAACTCTCTCCCAGTATCTAATTTTCTTAACGATCTTTTCAATAACTTTTCTTCAATTTACTGTTATAGCTTCTTCAAAAAATGATTCTGTGTTATTAGAACTTATAAAATAATAATACAAATACTAAGTTAATAATAACTGTATTAGTGAGAGGTAAAATCGTTGCTGAGAACTTTAGTTATTAAATATGATAATGATAAGATGATGACTACGAAGCTCGCCCCAGTTTGTAAAATTTTTAAAAAATAATAATATTAATCTTAGTTTAATAGAATTTTAGAAACAGTGGATTTTTGTGAGTTTTAAAATATTACAGGTTTTGCAACAAGGTGTACCTGCTAATACGTTACATTTACGTGTCGAACTTTTTACGTAAGCAACTACCTTACTAATACTGTTAGTGTGCTGTATTATTGAACCAGTTTTTTTAATATAAATAAATAATTATGTTTAATCTACCTGGAAGTAGAGGATTATGGTCCATATGAGTCCTAGGACTACTGGAGGTCGACCATCTACGAGGTCTGATGAATTGATATTCACTAGTTTGATCTGAAAGAATTCGGATTTTTAAAATAAATAAAATTTAAATTTACTATAATATTTAGTGTGGACCAAAAAACTTTTTTTAAAAAATGGAAAATTTTCGTTTTTTTTTAAATATAAGTCAAATAATGAAGATTGATCCCTAGGAGAACTCAGTCGGAATATTTTTAGTACTGCCTCCGAAATGTTGTTAAAATGGCAAAAAGTTCGAAAAATTATCTTTATCTTTGAATAACATTTTTTAGTTGTAACAAGAAGAAAATAAAAAATTATAGGGTCCATCAATTAGGAAATCTACTGGTGTCATAAGACAAAAATTTATTTTTTATTGGTGATTTTTTCAGCATAATGTTGCTAGCAGGCCATTTCTGCCGATTCCTGATTCACTAAAACAATTATTAGAATTTTTTTCTTTCTTTAGTACATCAGAAGCCAAAAGAAATAGTATTCTAGTATTATTATGCTGAAAAATATCATTCCAATTTAAAAATTGCTAACAATTTAAAAAAAAAATTTTAAATTGCTTATAGGCGTCAAGAACTTAAATAAAAATTTGTTTGTAATTTTCCTTTTGTAACTCGAGTAGATGTTCTAAATGATGGATCCAATAATTGTTTATTCGTTTGTTGCTACAATAAAAAAATTTTATATAAAGATGAACGTCATTGTAAAAATTTTTTTGCAGTTCTGTAATAAATGTTTTTTGGATAGTACTTTAAATAATACGATAGAGTTCTTCTAGGGGTGAATCTAAATTATATGACTTATATTTTTTAAAAAACGGAAATATATTTATTTTTAAATTGTTTGACTTACTTTTTTGCTTTGTAAAAACTGAAGGGCTGTATTGGCATTGCTGAGAAAGTGTGGTCTCCTCAGATTTCGTCCTTTTTCCAACGGCTAAAATTTCATTGTAAATTAGTTGTAAATCCAAAAATCGAAATAAGATAAATTATAAAGTTATAATTCTGATAGGTGAATAAATTCTATTTACCAATTTTTCACCGGAAAGTACTTCCAGTAAAGCTAGTAATCGTGTACCGTCCTTCAAGTCTTCAATCAAATCATTCACACGAAGAGGAGGAATTCGCTAAAAATAAATTATTAATTTATCTTAATTATGTAATTTGCATAGAATTATATTCTACATAAACTATTATATTAATACATTTAAATTCATATAGTTTCAAATTGATACCATACTTTCAAATAGAGCCGTGCATGAATTATGTCAACTTTTTTCGAAATGTTGAACCACTTATAGTCCTTTTTTAGAGTCAGTAATATCGGACCCCCCCCCCCCCTATCATACCTAATTTTTGTCAAATAAACTTTTTTCGTAAATTTATTCAGGGTTTATTCAAAAATTATGTAAGATGATTTGGAGGAGGGGGTTTGGTAAAATAAACATGTTTTTTTATGAATTAACAAAGTAAATCAATTTTCAACCACGAATTTGAAACTCCGATTTAAAAAAAATGACTTTTTAACGAACAATGCTGGTAATAGTTCTTATTTTAACCAAGAAAATATTTTAATTTTAAATAAAAAAAAACAGTTGAATTGAACCAAAAAATACGAATTTTCAAGCAAATACTTGAATTTTCAACAAAAACAAATTCATTTTTAAAAAACAATTGCACTTGAAAAAATAAGAAATTTCTACCAGATAATTGGACTTTCAACCAAGAAAATTAATTTTTTAACAAAAACTACTATTTTCATAAATCCGTAATCATATAGTTACATTTTTTAACTACAAAATATCAATTTTTTAACAAAAAATGCAATAGTTAAGTTTTTATTTTAAAAAATGATTTAAATTATTTATTTTTTAAAAAATAGTTAAATAAACTGTCAAAACTTGAATTTTATACTAAAATGTCGAATACTCCAGCCAAAAACAAGAGTTACATACAAAATATTGAATTTTCAATGCGACAATATTCATTTTCAATAAAAAACTTAATTTTCAACCAAATTTTTAACCAACTTTTTATTAAAATAGACAATTTTTAACAAAATACGTATCGAGAGTTCGTAAACATACTGAACTTAAATGGATAAAATATAAAAATTCGTTAAAATCGTTTTTAAAAAAACGCCAAAACCTTGATCATTATTTTAGACTTTAGAAGCGTATTCAATTCCAGCGAGATATTACAAAATTTGAAAATTTTTGAAAATTTTATTAAATATAAAGTTAAGCAAGTCTTATGCAATTTTAAGCTGAAAAATTCTTGGAAATAATCGTAATAAAATACATAATGGAAAGAGAATAGCTCCCCACCCCCTCACCAAACCCATTACGAGCAGGGTATTTCAATTTTTAATGTCATTTTGAATATTCAAAATGTCATCTATAGTTAAATAAATTGCAATTTAATTTTCTGCCAAAATATTGAATAGTAACTGATCAAATCAACTTATCTTTAGCGCGGCTGTTTAATATTCTGGATCGACACCATGCAATTTTAGTTTTCACAGTCAGAACTTTGACAAAATTAAAAATGTAGACAATACAAGTATATGCATCGAGGGTTTGTAAGATACTGATTTTTTGTCGATATGGGAAGGAAGACAAGAGTCACATTACATTGGCGTGTCTTCTTTGTTATTTTTTTATGTGTCTGCGCGTCGGTCTTTAGAAATTTCTAAGAAATTCGTTCAAGAAAGAAGCGTATTCCATTCCAGCGAGATTTTACCAAATTTGAAAATTGTTGAAAATTTTATTAAATATAAAGTTAAGAAAGTTTTATGCAATTTTTAGCTGAAAAATTATTGGAAATAATCATAATAAAATACATAATGGAAAGAGAATAGCCCCCCACCCCCTCACCAAACCCATTACGAGCAGGGTATTTCAATTTTTAATGTCATTTTGAATATTCAAAATGTCACCTATAGTTAAATAAATTGCAATTTAATTTTCTGCCATAATATTTGATAGTAAATGATCCAATTAACTTCACTTCTTGAAAACTACTTGAATTTTCTGGATTTCCATCCTCCAGTTTTAATTTATACGCATCGAGAGTTCGTAAACATACTGAATTTTAATAGAAATAAATACAAAAATTCGTTAAAATCGTTTTCAAAAAATCCAAAACCTTGATAATTATTTTATACTTTAGACACATATATTTTATACAGATACAAGTATTACTACTTTTTGCTGAAGATTATATGTTTATGTAAATATTGTATACAATTTGTTATTGTTTTTTGCATTTTTCTTTTAGAATTGAGTCAGAAATCCGCAGTTATTGCGAATTTTAAAATTATTTTTAACATTTCAGTTCGTTTAAGGCAATAATTAATTACATTAAACAAAAATATTTTTTTAAACAATTTATTATTATTTATAACAATATTCTCTTAGAATAATTCTTGAAAGATACTGTTTTTTTTTAAATCTTCCACTTCTTGACAACTTTTCAGTTAAAGCGCAATAATAATTATTGTAAGTTAACAAAAATTCTCCTTTAAACAAATTATTATTGTTTTTAAAAATCTTTTTCTCTACATTAATTCTAGACAGTTGCAGTTTTCCGGAAATTTTTACTTTTTGTCCACTTTTTGTTAGTGAAATAATAATTAATGCAAGTTCAGAAATATAATATTATAAACAATTCATTATTGTTTATAACCAAATTCACATTGAGTAATTAAAGAAAGTTGCGTTTTAAAATTTTTTGATCTCTTTATTTTATTTATTTTTTTTTTTATTTTTGAGTTAGGAACAAATAATAAATATTTGGCTCCGTCTAGTTTTCCTCAAATTTGAGGAAGGCTAGCCAAACCTTA